>JAUMHI010000228.1:21147-55206 GCA_032359435.1 Enteromius unitaeniatus | reverse complement strand
AAAATGACAGAGAGGGAACAACAAGAGAAGGAGAGAGAGAGAGACGTCCAAAAAGGCATATCTGCCGGGACGTAACACTCCCACCCTTAAAAACAAACTAGTTTGTGACATTTCTAAACTCTCGAAAGAGCATCTGCCAAAACATTTTCAGAACCCTTTTCTAAAGCTTAACATGTGATATTCATCAACACGACGATATATGTGTGATGGCTGAGTGTTAGAACCACACTCCTCTGAGAACTAGGCTGTGCATGCAAGCTTGTGTTTCTAGAGAATGAAATAACCCTGTCTCACGCTCACTCTCTCTGTCTCATTCTCCCCGCAGTGTGAATCGTCTCTGGATGGTCAGAGGGGGAAGTGTTGGTGTGTGTCATCCTGGAACGGGAAGAAGATTCCTGGATCAAGTGACCTGCCAGCAGATGCCGAATGTCCTGAGGAACTCAACCACTGATCTGTCTCACACACACACACACACACACGCTATAGGGGATCTGAAGTGCTCAAGCACTGATCTCTCTCTCACACACACCTGCATATTACACCACTGATTCCTATCATTATATATTTTTTCAAATATCTTAGTATTTATTTATTGTTAGTGGTGGTATTTAATTCAGGTACACTGTTATCGATTGGTAAACTCCCTAAACTCACCAAAAAAAGAAGAAAAAAATAGTAAAAAGATTTATTTTTCTGTAAAGAAAATGAATATGTATTTTACATGAAGTACCCATACTTATTTATTTAAGCTGAATGTATTCATTTCGATGTTTGGATAAGAATATTTATTCTTTATGCCTTATACCTATTTTTGTATGGTGTAAATCTGTATATTTGCTGTATATAGAGGACTTTGTCTCTTGTCTTAAGTTTCCTTCAGGCTTGCTTTGTTGAAAAGGACTGATATGGAAAAAAGCACTGCATGACCAAACCTCTTTGTCACTGTCCATACATTGCCATATTTTTTATACTGTACATGTTTTTGTTATTATTATATTTTACTAATGAATTCTTTGTTTTTGTTCATAATTATTGAGACGGGCATAAAAGTGGGTCTTTTATCCCCCACGATTCTGTGTTTTTTTACATTTTTCACAGCTTTTGAAACGGGTAACTGCCTGTTGCTACCTCTGTCTTTTAAGATCATTTTTTATTTTACTTTATTTTTTAAATCAAGTGTTTGTAAATTCTTTGTCTGTATGATCAAAGTGAGATTACAGTCTTACTGTATTTGTCAATCATATTTGTCTTGTCTACATACTGTGGTCCATTTATTATTGTTTTGAGAAGTGATGAGGAAAAAAGAGATTCAGACGTTGCTTCACTCCAAAGCAGTCGCTCAAGTGTGTGATTCTCATGGTATGTGATTGTAAGTCATTGTGGATGAAAAAAGAACAATTTAATAAATCATCTTTGCAAGCACCTCAGTGTCAGCTGTTTAAACTCGCCCTCGGGACAGACGAGAGGCTGCGGTTAAACTATGAAGCAAGATTATATCAAACTCAATTAGTAATGTCAGGACAAAACAACAACACCTGAACGTAATGGGAAGCTGGTTAACAAAAACCGCAAAGTGCAAAAAAACTCGATTTCTCGCTCTCCGTTTCTCCTGCCAAGCTTGATTATGTTCTGTCTTGTCTATATCTGAAACTGCCTGCATGCAGGACCGTGTATGCACATGTTTGTCCTTATCGTGGTAATCTCAAATGAGGAGGACTAACTTTAGCTCTGTATTTTGGGGAACCGGACTCCACTCTCTCGGTGGGCCGTGTTTGTACTGGCCAGCCAGAGGTAGCCCCCTCCCCACTTTTTCCTGGTGACCAGCCTCCTTGACACCACCCTATCTCAGTTTTGCAAACCGCAGGAGACGAAATTGAGTAATTCATTGAAATAATCCAGGTCTGCTTGACATTAGGGGTGTCTGAACTACTTCATTAGTAGCAAACAAACACAAGCCGAAAGCAATTGTAACAACATCTTGTTTGTGGTTTTACAATTAGCATTTTCATTAGAATTCAGCTAAAAAAAGTACCTTCCTGAGCGTTCAACCTCATCTATATGAGCGATTTCGTTTCATGAATTGTGGCATCGCAGCTTCTTTTTTGAGAATTGGCTGTGCTGACATGCCTCGGACAAGCGAATAACTATGCTAATGTGAATGGGGTCTCTGTGTGTAGATTTGAGGAGTAATGACCTGTGTGGGGCTCAAGCTAGAGTGTGAAATGAAGCGGTTCAAAGATGTTGACCCGTTACACACATGAGATTTTAAATCTCCATTGCCCCCGGCACTGTGTTATACTAATGACAAAATTACTGTAGCTAACATATTCGCTTTCTGTGAAAGAACCATTGTTTCGAAGCTCTTGACGGTGACACTAGTCACTTTATCTAAAAGGAATGAATGGGCTCCAAACAAATCCCAAACTGAATACTTCAGGAATAGTTCACCCATGAATAACAAAAATCTGTCATTCCAAACTTGCTTTTTTTGATTTTGTGGAAGGAGAATTGCTTTTGTCAGTTGCACTGACCTGTGTGTACAAAATGTACAGAATGTTCAGTTTAGGGTGAACAATTTCTTCATAATGTGGCCCAGTAGTGCACGACACAGCGCAATTTAAAAAGCAAACATAAGCTCACAGCACAGCGGAAATGCTCCCGACCTCTAGGGGGCAGTACTCCCGAGTGCTTCAGGGTTGTGTTGGTAGTAAAAATTTGTTGGTAGGACCCACAAAATGGACAATACATTGAGATCTGAAATAAGGTCAGGGGATAATTTTAATGTCAGAATCAAAACAGGTACAGACCACTTGAATACTTGTGACACGCGCACAATAGCTGTTTCTGCAGATCAACTGCCCCCTAGTGGTCGAGAGCATTTCCATTGTGTTGTGGCTTAATGTCGTTGTGTTGTGAGCTTATGTCTGCTTTTTAAATTGTGTTGTCCTGTGCACTACTGGGCCACCCTACCTTCATGTTTGAAGTAGCTGTGAAATTACAGGCCGTAAATAAAATAGTGTTTACATTTTTTATTTAAAAAAACAAGGCATTAAATACAAATTATATTTGAACGAAAACATTTCCTTTCTTGAAGAAAGTGACAGCTGTATAATTTCTTGTTTAGTAACATAGAAAGCATTTTTAAAGAATCAAAAATTTGAATGAAAAAAACAAAACAAATCAAAACAAAAAAAAAGCAATTACCCGTGAACGGAGGGATCTTTAAAAGTGACTTGCGGGTGAGAGACCCTAGCATTGCACAGAATGAGGGTGGCAAGCTTTCTTGAAGATCAACTAACTTGAATATTGACCTCGATGTTCTTTGAAACACAAGCTTGGCCTCAGCTTGACTGAATCTTAGCGTTCACTTTACTTTAGCTTACGTTAGCTAAAGTTAAGCTTAGATTTAGCTTAATTCATACTGTAGAAGTCCTACATAACCTGAAGGTTTGAACTAAACCCTTACACAAAACGATTCGAGGACAGCATCTTCGCTAAGCTAACAAAAGACACGCCGCTGTAGATAAACAACAAACCTAAAACAAAACAAAAAAAAACTAAGACTTTAGTGATTATATTCCCAAAAATATGCTGAGTTCTTTGTTTCACTACTGTGCAATCAACGGGTCACTGAATTGTTCTCAAAGACATAGTTTGGATCAGCTTATATTTCTTTCTTGGATAAATAATCTTTTTAGCATAAAGTTCACATGCCTCTTTAGCTGGCCTGAAACAAAATATATATTCATATAAAATTTTTTTTTACAAGACAAAATTACAAGTTAAGGAAGGATTAATAGCTTAGCACACTTGTATGCTCTTTCCCCATAATCAAGTCGGATAAGGTGTAGCACCAAACATTTTCGTTTGTATTTTCTTTAGCTGTTTGGGAAAGGGGCGAGCTTTTTTTTCGATGCTATGCTAATAAGCTAACGTGTGGGCTACCTCTCTGGCACGCTCCACCTTTCAAGTCTTTTCTCAGGAGGTCAGTTTTGAGACAACAACACTAGCCCTGGTTATCCAACATGGCCGCCATTTTAGCCTGCAACTTTCCTACTGGGGTGAACGATATGGATTTCTTAGAGAGACAGAGGGTGAAAAAACCTGCAACACATTTCCGCACGGGTTTTGTTAAGGCATCGATTTCACAAACTGCCGTTTCGCAGCCGTACTTCAGGGCACTGTAGCGTTACGGTTACATTCAAACCCAAAAACAAGACGTCGCGCCAAAAAAACACATGCACAGACTTAGAAATTTGACGGACAATGATAGTCAGCGACTGGAGCAACAATCTTATATTCAAAGTGCTTCATGGTTTTCTGAAAGTGAGATTATGCCCACGTGGGGCATTTCAATGCTCTCCCAACAACACAAGCTAACAGCTCTGCGTCCGATGTCTAAGATAATACAAAAAAAGGTATGTCCTGGTATAGAATCGTTTACAATTGGTCAAATTGTTTTATATATCTGTTGGCCGTAGTGACAAGCTGAGTACGTGTTCAGGAGGGGCCAAAGTGCATGAAGTGCTTGTGCTTCAGATGGAGTCTATGGCTAGAGCCGCCTAGTGCCACTGAGCATGCCCAGTATAAACGACCCTACACCAGGAGGGCAGAAACAGGAAGCAGGACATAGAGAGAGCGGCTGGCAGAGAGGGATACACGCTGTAGCAGAAAAGAGAGACGGAACAAGTACACAACATCCCTCATGTACACGAGAGTACATATGCTCAGACATGGCGTGCCGTTACCGAGTTAAAATTTGCTTGTACTTTTGACTACTGTATGTTCACACTTCCCTCTCAGGATACAGTCTCTCTCTCTCTTTCTCTCTCTCTCTCGGTCTCCTCTTCTCGTTCTCCCCACTCTCCTGAAGTGTAAAGTGAGGTTCTGGTCACGTGAGTCCATGCCTCAGCATACAAGTGGAAGGTCAGCTTTGGGACAGCACTTTTGAATTTGTATTCATGTAGTTCTTCTGGGGAGATATCCCTCTTTGTCTCCCTGTTTCCACCGCTCTGCCTCTCTCTCTCCTTCACTTTGTCTCCATGTTAATGCAGTGAACTTTCCCCTTTTCGTCGTAGCCGGGTATGGTTTGTCCATACTTGTCCACGCACCAACAGTGGCCTCTTCTGCGCCCTTTGGATGGACGGCACTGCGGAGAGAGTGGGTGAGACAGGAAGAGAAATGCATAACCATATGATATTTGGACAGGTATATGCAAAACAGACAACATGCTCCAAATGGAAGAGACAGTGGCATAAACACACATTTCTCATCGCATCGCACTTAGGTGAGAGAGAGTAACACGGATACTAGAGCCAGAGAGAGAACGAGGGAGAGGGATTGGGGTAAAGGAATGCCAGAGGGGATTTAAGGGGAAGTATGTAAGGTAAAGAGGGACAGAGCAAGTGAATTCTGGTGAAATATATATAATTTGCTCAACTATATAAAAAAACTCCCATTCAAGTGCAGGAATTATTGTGAATTGTGAAACTTTTAGGGTGAAATTTATCATTATTCTACAAAGTATTCTTTGTTTTTCTTTTTTTTATGAAATGCCAGGGTATGCTTAATAATGAGTAATTGAGTACAAAGTCATTTTTTAAACCATTGACTCCTATGGAATACTATTGAAGTCAATGGTAGCCTGGTTACAAACTTTTTTCACAATATCTTCCTTCCAGAACAAGGGAATTCATATAGATTTGGAACTACTCGAGTAAATTATGACAGAATTTTCATTTTTGGGTGAACTGTTCCTTCTTTTTTAGAGAAAAAGGTACAGTCATTGGACAAGAACCAATCTTTCTTGTGTGCATGTGTCGAATATGGCACAGACAATATCAAATAGAAAGGCTGTGTGTTAAACTGTGTGTGTGTGCTAATCCTAATGCATGTCTTAAAAAACATAATTAAAATAAATGTACAGTGTATATAGTCTTAATGACGATAAAGTGAAGCTCGCTTATTACATTACATTGTAAATTCAAATTAAACGTTTCCTACTCTTTTTGCAGATAGCTTTGACTAGATAGCTATCATTTTTACATGCACACCAGGGTACTTGTAAAAAAGTTGTACATCAATGTGTCATTATCAGTATAGTACTCGCTTCGTTTCTCTTAAACTAGAACCAGAGACAGAACAACAATCAAGGGAGCAGAACAACAGAACAGCAACAAACTACTGGAAACATTAACAACAACAGACACCTGCATTGACGAGCACATGTGTGAGTACGAAGACATTTTGTACATTTATGTTTATGCATTTTGCAGACGCTTTTACCTAAAGTGACTTTCAATTGACGAATACAATAATAAGCATATTGTATTCCTCACATACATTAAGTTATTAAATAGACACAGTTAAGTGCTTACAACACAAAGTTTCAGGTTGTATTCGTTTTTTCCAAATACAGTAGTTATCTAAAAATGTATAGTCTAGAATTTTAAACCCCAGTTTTAGAGGCAAGGTTTAGGCTTAGTCCTAGACTAAAATGTTAATCTGAGATGTTTCATTTGAAAGAAACTCTGACTGATCTTAAAACATGTCAGTGCCTTTGCTGATGCACACAAGTAATGCTATATTCTAAGGCATGTTTATAAAAATTGCTTAAATGTCTTAATTGAACTATGGCCTAATCCTGGTTTAGGCTAAACCCTGTCTATAAAACTAGGCCTAAACGTTTAACATTACAAGAACTAAGAATGGATGTCACACTGTATAACAAAACATGCTTGGGCCTATCTGATGGTGTAGGAGTGTAATTATTTCTCTCTGTTTCTCTCGAGCTTGTCTTTCTTTCCTTTGGCAGTGAGTTGGAGACATATGGAGACATACTCAAACATCACATCTAAGTTGGAAGAACGCATGCCTGCCACTCACAGTGAGTGTGTTCATGTGTTTTTGAGAAACATGGTTTGAAAAGTTTTGCTTTTTTAAGAGAGGCTTAAATGTCTTTGCCTGCCTGCTGGTGTGTTAATATTTTGTGTTAATAAAAACAGTTGAAAGTGAGAAGTTAAATTTGACCAAGCTAAAATATTTGCCATGGACTGTTAAAGGGCTTCTAGGGCTATTTTAGGAAACTGGCATATACTCAAAGTCATCTGGAGCTTATTATACTACACAGGCAAAACAAATACACACATACACACACAAACAAACATGCACACGCACACCCACCAACACACACGGTACATTTATTCGTAAAAATCTATTCTTTCAGACACAAGGGAAAAGAAGGCGGTAACAAACACGAAAGAAAGATAAACAGACATTGTGCGAAAAAGCAGTGGATGAGTCAGAGAGAGAGAGAGAGAGAGAGAGAGAGAGAGAGAGAGAAAAAGATCAAAAGCGGTTTTATTGAAAGAGTACCAAATTAAAATACCTCAAGCAGAACAAGAGCAGTCTGGGAATGAAACCTGGCCTCTACAAGGGGCTGCTTCAAATGCTACACTCATCCTTTCAATTTCAATTGTCTCTCACTTGATGTTTTTGCTATAACAAATATTTGTATTTGACTAAATAAGTAACATATCACTAGACTTTTCATTTGTTTGGTTATGAGTTTGTCTGCGTCTGAACAAAAGAGAAAGATGAGTGTACCGGAAGCCAGTGCTTAATTTGTAAATTTAAGTTATGGAACTAGGACTGGAATAAATAAATAAATGGTATGACACAAATGAAAAACATGCGTCACAATCTTGCTTGTGTATGACATGTATATATATATATATATATATATATATAGATAGATAGATATAAAAATGCCTTTCCTAATAATTTACAGATTACAGTTACCTTTTGTACTTGCAAGTTATCAACCACATTAATGTTATAGTTGCTTATTCATCAAACATATGGTCATTGCATTAATTTCTTGCAGGGGCGTATAAGGTGGGGGATCCACAAAAATAGGTGCTGGATCCAATTCCAGAGGAGGTGGATCCGGATCCTGCATGTTCCGGCACAAATTAAGCCCTGCAGGAAACTAGTCGGTGCTGAGCTGCTATGTATTATGGGAATGTTCCATTCAGACTGTACAGGCACAAAGGATGCTTTCTGTTTGATGTAAGGGGGACTAATAATGACTAGAGCTAGGTATTTTTCATTGTACCGCAGTGTTCTAACCAGGCAATAAAAGTGATATTTTTAAATTAAATCAATGTTTTAGTTTTTTTGCGCAACTGACGCAATGAGCAACAACGGTATTTGTTGAACTCACAATTTCTATTTATTTGCTGACCCCGTGTGAAACCTAATTAGTTCCAAATCTTTCTCCAGTTCCAAGTGACCAGAGAGTCAAGTATATTACGCATTACAATACTGTGCATTCCCTCAAAATGCATAGTGGCATGATTGATAATTGATTACTGCATGTCTACGCATGATCTGTGTTGTGTATGTAAGTCTATGTAAAAGAGGGAGAAAGAGACCATGTGTATATATGTCTGTGTAACTGTACTGTACAGTATATATATATATATATGTGTGTGTGTGTGTGTGTGAGTGTGTGTCACAAAGCAAGCCTCAGTCAACGTTGGCCCATAATGATGCCCTTATGGGCAGCAGGAAGGCGGAAGGGCATTAAAAGCAGCCACAGGGTAAACACAGACTCATAAAACACACATACACACACACACACAATATGTGAATGCAACAACTGCATGTGAATTAGAACGGTGGTTGTTTTCTTGGCCAGACTATATGCGCAGTGTGTGCATGTGTGTTTGTGTCTATTAGGTAGTATGCCGTTTGGGATAGAAGCTGCCCCTGGAGTATGTTATCATTTTATAGTCATTTTGATGCACCTGTAAGCACAGAGACTAGACAAATAACAAGTATGAATATATATCAACAGAGTCTACAAGCTGGAGTTGATAATCCGAGAAGAGCTATCCTGGAAAAGCCTGTGCCTTTGCAAAGTGTAGTAGGCAATAAGTGTACTGTATGTGTTTGGTGCATGGGTGACCATATCTGAGCATTGGTGTTTGAGGGGAAGCATGTGCACCATGGATCATTCCCAGCATGCCTGGCATTCTCTTCTGGTCTCTCACCCCGCATCACTGAGATCCTATTCAGCGTGAGAGCTTAAGTGGACTGCCTGGCCCTGGGAGAGCAAGGAAAGCCAGTAGATGAGGGGGCTGAGCAATGCTCCAGCCCAGCGCAGAAGTACAGTAACCTGGGTGAGAGATGCGTCTGGATTGGGAATGGCAGAGGGGGGTTGGTGGCTCTGGGGCCGGCATGCCTGGCCTCCGCTAACACACTGAGCCAATTCATATAATCAAGGCTAAAATTAGCACGGATTGGACTCTGCTCTCCCCAGGAATGGCCTTCAAACACACATACCCCCACATACATATACAAACGCTCCCATTACAGATCTTATTCCGGGGAATGTAGGGACCCCCAGGCATCCAGGACATCTACAGTTCACTTGTGTGAGTATGTATGCACAGGAGTTTGTGCATGTTTGTTTTTGATACCAAAATAAAAATGAATGACCATGATCATAGGGGGCGACCAAGACTTAAATCACCAAGATGGAAGCAAAGAAATTCTAGTTGGAGGGGAATCTGATCAGCTTGATCTTCATCATGTGTGGACACGGCTTGTCATACAGATGTTCTTCTACTATTACCAGAGATCCAAGCATGGGGGTTTGATTTTACAAAACAAACTAGACTATATTTGTGCAAGCCAGATACAGGAAAGGATGTGGCATGGTTTGAATTTATGTTGTTTGTCCTCAAGTATATGGTTTGTCTTTTGCTGGCGCTGTAAAACACTGGTAGACACTGATTAGTTGAATAGTTAATCTGTCACTGTCCTAACGTGGATTTCAAATGGACAAAGGATAATCATGCACAACATAGTACAGAGGACAAGAACAGGATTGGAAAATGTCAAAGCCAGATTTGCACCTACACTTACTTGGAGCATGAGAACGATCTCCAAAACTGTATTTGTTACAGGTGTCACTATGAATCACTCTTAGGTACTCATGCAAACCATCTGCAAGATCCCCACCTTTCCCCAAAAAGGTTTGCAGAACATGTTTCTTGAGAACTGAACCTATCACTTTCTCTTTCTGGCATTCTGAGCCCTAGAGCACAGCCTGTTTTCTCCAGAAACCTAGGGTCCCTTCAGTGGGTTACATGTTTAATGGAGCCACATGCACTTAGGCCATTGTGTGTGGGTGTGTCATCATGACGCATCTCCCAAGCAACACATGTTTCACATTGATTCTAAATCTCATTCTCTTTCTGAAACATTTCCACCTCTCCAGTGTTGTCATTAGCCCTTCAGGATCACTGTGGTATCTGTCAGAGAGGTTTACAAAATTCACCCAGACTCATTAGGGCCATTCAGACAAGACCCTTTGACTCATGCTCTTAATAGGGGGTTGCGGGTGACATATTTCCGAGAATTGCATTTGCCCCCACCAACCACTTTGTTCAAACTCACTCATGCACCCCGTCAGTTGAGGAAACAACAGATACTTTCAAGAACCAGCATGCACATACAAATAAGCCCCCACCCACTTTTCCAATACTGTTGTGACAGTTGCCATGACAGTTACTTATCGTCTTGTACACGTATGGTGGTAGAATAATAGTTTGAGAATCTGGGCTGATTACACAAAAGTTGCATGTTTGATCCCAGGTAAGGATGGGCTAAAAATAGGATGCCTATTTCCCCCTTGAGCAAGGTACTTAGCCACATGGGGATAGGCCCTGTAATTGGTGCAAAGTAAGTGACTTTAAATAAAAAGCATCTGCAAAAGAGAAGTCAAGGCAATTGGGTAAAAGGTAATTACCTGTCTTTTCTTGTAGAAACCCTTTTGGTCGCAGTTTGGAATGCGGAAGCCTCTTGGGTTCAGCACATCAGAGATCTTTAAGATCTTCATAACACTCTCTATCTCCCGACGACACGGGCCCTGTACGCACACAGAGAATGCAGAATTACAGGAAATATCCTACCTGCAAACATGTAAGGAGGCTGGAAATGTAAACAAGCAGAATGGAAATAGAATGTGCTCCACTCCAATACATGCTTTGTCTTAAAAATGCATGTTGGCGGAAGAACACTGCACGCTTACATATTCAGTTTCCCTCTTTGACTCCAGACTGAAGTTGTGAATATCTGTATGAACCCCACTGGAAACTGGCTCCCCTTTAAAGATCTGACTTTTCTTGAGTTGATTTCTTTTGATCATGTCCTCTTTGGGGTGTGGCACAGGATCTATGGGCTCTATTGCCGTCCTTGCCCCTGCCTGTGTGTCCCCGGAAACAATTGTTGTGTCCTGGACTGTCTCAGCCACCCTGGTGTCTGTTGCCCTGGTACCATTGGAGATATGGTCCCCTCCTTCCTCCTCAGGGTTATCTGAATCAAAAGAGAAGCATATAACAACATTTGTACAACTTTTAACAAAAGCAGAGTTTAGCTCCAACCTGCCTCAGGACACTTGCCTAGACACTTTCCTTGATTAGCTGGTTTAAGTGTGTTTAATAAGGGATGGTCTAAACTCCGTAGAACAACGTGATCTCACGGCAATACGTACATATTTTAGTTGTGGCTAATTTGTACAAATTTGTATGACCTCACCCGTACGATTTATTCTAAACCGTACATATTTTACGAGATGCCAATTCGTATGAATTTGTATGTGGTTGTATGAGGTTGTACGAATTAATACGAATTGGCACCTTGTACGAATATGTACGAATTGCTCATGAGACTGTGTTGGTAGGACAGCGGCCCTCCAGAAGAAGTATTGGACAACCCTAATCCTAAACATTTATTAGCATATAGGGTAATTCACGGATGACATCAATTTGTAGGTCAGTCAAGATGGCTAGTTCACCATTGGTTCCCTGGGAATTTCTAATGGGTTGTGGTTTTAGTATAGTGGTTTTTGATTTAAGAGTAAGGTTTAATGTGACTAAGACTACTCGAACAGGCTTACCGAGTCCTACCTAAATGCAGAATTGTGAAGTTGTTGTGTTTATTTAAAATGTAGGTTGCTTCAACTGTTGTCCGATTCGTCAACCCTGTGGGACTTGTAGTTATTATTTACTCCTGAAAAAACCCAGGAGCTTCCAGTTTTGAGCTATGACTGTGTAATTTATGGAGTAGAACAAAATGTGAAAGTCTCTGCAAGTAATGTTTACCGCAGGTCTTATTTCACTCATAAATCGAAAAACCGCTATTCTAAAAAACCATTGGAAATTCCAGAGGGAACCCATGGCTAGAAAATGCAAATTCTCTTCCAGCTTTTAAGACTACATACTGAACAGCTCTATTCTAAGATCCTTCCCCACCAGAATAGGCTTTTTACTTGCTTTTACAAGCAAGAATTTAGAATAGAAAGTGGTAAACCTCATCAGGAAGACACAGTGAAAAAAGTAACAGAAGAGAAAGAGATATAGAAAGGGGGATGGGGAAGCGGAGGAGTGAGAGTATTTATAGTGCTCCAAGTTACAATCGTTATAAGCAGAGGACAGACCACCTGACCCGAATCCCAGAAACCAAATACGGCTACAGGTCGGAGCGTTTGCCTGCCTTTAACTAACATGGTCCGGTAGGATGGTCTAACCAACAAACATCACATGCTTTCCTCTCTGTGCCCAGCTGAAGCTTTGCTGTGGGTGCTCACAAAATCTTTTCAATGCAAATGTGGTTTCATTGTGGTCTAAATGTCCTTTCCTCTCATCCCACACCATTCCTCAATAAGTGAACCCTATAATTATCCTACTAAATAACATTTAGATGTATTATTAGTGCATTTGTATCAACAACCCTATTTCACTTAATTATTATTTACTTTGAACTAGTAGATCTATTATGAGAAACGTTTAACCTCTATCATCATCTACTCATCCTCATGTTGTTAAAAAACAAGCGTTGTTTTGTAGCTCGAATGAAATTATTTTGGAAAAGTTTATGACTGTACATATATATGTACATTACAATGCACTGGCTGTCAAGCTTTGAAAATGCTTTGTGTAATATTTTGGTATGAAAGTTATATTATTATAATTATTATTATTATTAAGTGAATAGCATGGTAAAAGTGGTTTCATTCCTCTTTGTATGCCTTTTAATGCACAAAAGTCATATACATTACTTTAAAGCATGACCATATCCAGTCACTAACCATTGGAAAAGACTTGCACGGACATTCTTAGATATCTCTAGATATAATGTAGAGGCTTGAGACGTTTGGAGCAAGGATGCAGTAAGTACTTGTTGATGCTAATTCCTTTTAATTTCCCCTAGACAAAATATTTGCTCTTGTATGTCGCTTTGATAAGAAAACCTCTGCCAATGGGCTAAACGTAGAGAGTTTGTCACTCTTTTAAATGTTCCTTCGAGCTGCCATTTACTGTGGACAAATTGCAAGCACTTGAGACGCCATATCCCAAATTGCACTCTAATTTCTGTTTTTACTAACTGCATGGTAATTTCTCAAATGCAAGCGAAAGCATTTGACAAGTGAAGAGTCCGGCGAGGAGTGCATCTGTCAGCTTCAACAAATGCCTGGCGAGAGCGCTGGGCGAAGATGAATTATGGCATTGTTTAAACATGCTGTCCTCTTGGGGTTTTACAGCTCTTGTCTGTTAAATAAATATTCAGTCTCTGGCCGTACAAAACAAAGCAGAGCTCTCGCAGGAATGAGAGACTAATAAACAGCTGGAGCAGAAGAGAAAGAGATATTTATAAAGAAAGGCAAACAAAATGGGCTATTAAATGTGGAGTGTGAGAGAGAAAGACTGGGAGAGAGGGTGATGGAACAAGGCTGGCATTGAGAGAATGATGAAGGTGCACAAGATCTGAATATTGCGAAGAACTGTAGAGATAGTGGACAGGATTCAGCAGGGTGGAAGAGTTAAGTGAAAACAGATTTTCCAAGTGTGTGTATGTGAGCAAGAGCGCACTTGTGGCACACCAAACACTCCTCTGTAGCCATGGAAGCTGCTCTCCAAACCAGAATTAAACTATGCCTTCTTTGACGATGACATAACAACAACAACAACAACAACAACAACTTCTGCAACATAACAACTCGAACAAGGTAAGCAATTGTAATGATCAAATATAACGACAAGTGCAACATGTTGATGCCTGCTTCCCTAGCATGACCCATCGTCCCTTCCACATAAACAAATCCAGGAAAGAGGAAGAGAATGGAGGACTAATCTAATTCAGGAACTTGAAAAACATCAATATTTAACCCCAGTGTAAACTTTTAGAACTTTTTATGCCTTTTTCCAGCACCTAGTGGCCCATTTTGAGTCACTCAGCCTCACTATTTGTCCAGTCCCAAATGAGCAAACAATTTATCGTTCTGGTGAAACGTGTAGATCGGGAATGAGAGGGTGAAACAGATGCAGGGTTTTTCTTCTCAAAGTGACTGGGCACAAGGCAGGTGAATGAACGAATCCGCTTCTTCTGAGAAATCGGCACGATGAAGTATAAAACTGCAGATGCACAAACAACGTCATAACTCATAACCTCATGATGTTTCATTCCTCTTGCTCCGCCACCGTTCCCACCCAGAATCACGCTGGGCCACACTCCTACCAGACCAATCAAGCTCTGCAAAAATATCATAATTCATGTGTGGCAGAGCCATGGGGTGGAGCCACGCACTCCATGGCAATGGAGCCCTGCTTGCTGGTTGGCCAGAGTGTGTAATTACCATAAAGTGTGGTATGATGGGAAAGGAGCACTGAAAAGCAGCATGGGCTCAAATGAAAGGGCAGCGGAGGGAGAAAACATGAGGTAAGGCACTACTGTAAAACAGTTGGCGCCCCCAAACTGCTTTTTAAAAGTGACTCTGGGTCCTAACAATAGCCTTTGTGTGTGTGACAATGTCATGGTTGATTGCTTCAACACACCACAGCGGCTCAGTCAAATAACTAGAGAGGGTAAAAACAAATTCAGTCGGCTAGCTTGACGTCAGTTATGACCAAGATCGCTACTTAGTTTGGTCACGCGGGCCCGCAGCCTTCCCTCTTTTAACGTGTTGGCTAATAAATGCGTACTAAGTGATGCACAATAAAACCTTTAACACAGGTGCCGCTGGCTCTATCTCTGCCTTCCCACAAGGAAATGACTTTGTTAGAAACCTTGTGCCAATCGTTTCCACTTCGCTTATTTCTCGACCTTCTCAATGGAGTGTCCCTGAGCCAGTTAAACAGCCAGAGAGAGCATCATTCACAAAACGGTGATCTCCGCTCTTCTGCAGGGACTATATATAAACGAATGTGGCATTCTTAACGATTGGGTTGGTGAAGCCAAATTTTAGTGCACACACACAGATACACAGAGCTGTTTCTTTCTCCATCTCTGGCTCTCTCTCACACACACACACACACACATACACACCACACACATAAAACAGCATAGAGAGGCTGCTGTAGCGCTGAACCTCGAGAACAACGGCGGTAGTGTGGGGCCGTCTCTCGGTGGCTGGACTTCATGACGACTGCCTGTTACCGGAGGCAACTCTGACCTACCTGCTCAGGATGACCTACCAGCAGTCATGTTTAAAAATACAGTATCTCGTCAGGCAGAAAATAACCTGTTGGGATGCATTAGCAGTGTAATGCCTTTAAAAAAAAACAAGCAGAATGTGCCGTCATGCAGAAAATACAGATCAGGATGTCAACACGGGTAGCTTATCTTGTTTATCTGGAGTAAGCCACAAAGTAAAAAAAAGAAACAGTTTAGGGATGCTAATGTCTCTATTGTGGTATAAGCTGTGGTGTGTGCTGCATCTTATGAAAAGTTCCCCCTACAGAGAGAGAAGACCTGCAGCATTATTGACCAGTGCACATATAAACCATGTTGCAAACAGAAGAATTGAACGCCCAACAGTGTTTGATGGGATGTTTAAGACACCACACATACACAGGCTGTAAATTATGGGGGGGGTGTTTATACACCTACTTGTATGTGTAAATGTTTACTAACTAAAAAGTTAGATTACAGTCGGAATGCACTTCTGAATAAATCTCCTTCGCCTTAATAGGTAACCATAGCAACAGTATGCTGCTCGACTGTGCATCGGACCTAACATCTCCAAAAAGACATTGTTTATCATTAATTCAACAAGGTGCGTGACAAAAAGTTGGAATTCCACTGCCCCCATTGAAGTCAATAGCACCCTGCGCATACGGTACACTAGCAGACGCTCGCGCTGAGCGGAGAAATGACGGCTGTGCGTTATTTACAGACAAACCGTGCGCGCTTACCGTGTCCTTGCGATGCATTGCCGCTGGGCTTTTTGTCCGGTGCCTTCGCACACACGCCCCGTCCCTCCAGCAGAGCCTGCAGAGGTTTGATCTCCCCGGGGCGATGTTGACAGCTCAGCCCGGTACCGCAGCGCCCTGTGTACACTCCGCACGCCTGGCCCTCGGTTAGCGGGCAAGTCATGCAGCACCCGCAGCCCGGCTCCTTTACCGGCTCGGCGCAGTCCCAGGGCAGCGGTTTACACAGCACCATCGCCCCGTCGTCGCATGGCTCGCAGCGGACCACCGGGCTGACGCTTGCAACCCGCCGGGCGAAGGCTGCGAGCAGCGCGGTCAGGCAGAGCGCACACAGTCCCGTCATGGAGCCGAAGCGCTAGAGGGGGTAGATGCGTGGAAAAACGGTGCGTCAGATCGCCTCACCTGGATATATGATTACACTAAAGCCTCTCAACATATGCCTTGGGAAAGTAGCGGCGCTTTGGCTTATGCTGCTGTCACGTCGGTTTGATTAGACTGTGAACGAAGCGGCTGGGTCTCTCCATCTGTAAGTGAGTTTAAGTGGAACTTCAGGTTTTATAAAGCACGGGCACTAAGTCACTCCCCCGGGTTTATGAATTATGTAGTCAGCGGTCTCGGATAATGTAACCAACGTGCGCATCAAAAAATACTGTGAACATATGTAAAGCTAATGAGCACATTCAACTGCTTGCATGCCATAATAATTAAAATATAAGTATGAAAGTGTGTGTCCTGGTCACAGTTGTATCTGTGTATCTACAGTATCACTAATAAAACAAAAAAGCAACAATTTAATAGGCCTATGCGACCACAAAACCAGTAGTAAGGGTCAATTTCTTAAAAACGATGAAAATAAAAATGAGAAAATTGCCTTTAAAGTTTTTAGCAATGCATGTTACTAATCAAAAAATTTACCAAAAAAAACAAAACATCTTCATAGATCATGATCTTTACTTGGTATCCTAGTGATTTTTTGCATAAAAGAAAAGTGTAATAATTTTGGTCTATACTACCTTGCCTTGGCTGTTGCTACAAGGACTGGTTTTGTGGTCCAGTGTCCCATATATTCTGATGATATTAGAGAACACACATCAGAATTTGTTTTAAAATGAATAGTCAGTGTTGCACTATATTTAATTCTTCACTAAAATTAGGGCGGTGAAGGATAGAAGTAACCTAGTAGAGTGTAGTACTAACAACAAAACCTCTTTATGGAAAGAAACACTGTAAAACAATTTACAATCTAAACCCTTTATACAGTGTGTGCCATTGAAAAGACTGTAAGCCTATCCCTCACAGCTAAATTCAATATGGCGTCTAACCTGACTATAGGGTCTGTCGGATACACCCATCCATCTATTCTCCAAACCACTTGTACTGTTTAGGGTCACGGTACATTCGATACAGACAAAAATAAAACTGTTAACAATAGAACAAATGAATAAAATGTACTGTTTATATTTCCAAAATACTACAGAAAATAATACTTTTAGACTTGCATTAAAATATCCCAAAATTGCTGTTTATTTTTAAAACAAGAAATTTAAAGGGAAAGCTATTGCAATGGTCTCAATGACTTATCTAAACACGCAAAACATAAAAAAAAAAAACAGCCCAGACTAATTTTTACTGGTGAATATTAGAGGAACTCTCTGTACACTGCAGAATAATGTGGAAAATGCACTTTGGGTGGTCAAGCATTAGCGGTCTCATGACACCTGCTGTACCAAGATCAGCCCATTCATCCATACAGAATCTTGACTGAGCATTTGAAACTTTTCAGCATCCAGTCATCCATCCGACTTGTAACCTTGACTCCACACTTGGCCTGTGGGAAAAAAAATGTTGACCTGTGAATTTTCACGTTGGGCCTGCATCCTTTCTCTTGTTCGGTCTATCTCTCCTTCTCACTGGGTGGTAAGAGATGATTAGAGTGTGGGTTGGATGTTGGATTGTGCTGCTTCAGCGCTGAACACCCCTCCTGCCTCTGCTCTGTAATAACACAAAGTCTGTACAGGCTGTACAGCTCGGTGGCTCCAGCTTTGGGAAAATAAAGGCCTACAGGCCTGCCTGCAGACCCCAGTGTTGAGACTGGCCCACTGAAAACAAGCAGAGGGGGTAAGGAAATACCCCCCAGCACACACGACCCCACTAACAGCACCCTCTGCTACTAAGATTAGTTTTCTTATGACTCTGCATATTTCTCCCTTGCTCTCCTGCTCTTGATTTCTTATTGTCTGTGTCTGTCTTTATACCTCAGGAATTCCTTCCGTTTAGAGAAGCGGCACGTGAGGGCTCTCCTCTGGAGCATTTCGGGAATGGAATGCACAGCGCCTGCCTAGTGTTTCTGCAAAGGGCCACAGACACCGAAAACCAAACTACGCCCGACTGTACAATCTGATAAGATAGCGATTGATGGTGCCATCTGTGACTGCGTTATCGGCGATTCCTTATCAGTGCAAGCCAGTAAACGTGTAACTTCTCTAAATCATTGGATCGCGTTTAGAAGCGCTGGTGTGTGCGAGTCACGAATGTTTATTTCTGTGAATATTATTGCAGCTGGCTGAATGTTTATTGAAAACGCTGCGCTCCAAAGGATGGACGCCAAACTGTGGCCCTACATGTTTAAGCGTCTCTTAGTCTTAATATCCTCAATAATCTATCTGAATCTCGCACTTTTTTATTTGAGTGTCGGCACGTCTCCAACACCCTGTCTCTCATTCACATTCCTCTGGCTGATCGCAGAGCTGGATGGTAAATCATTAATTGTCCTTCCTGCTCTGCTGTGTGTCACATATGACAGCCGTTACCGTCACACTCATTTAATACAGGGCTTCATCAGTGGTTTATGGAGTGGGATGGAGGGAATGAGTGGAGGAGTTGATTTATTTGTTTCGTTCCGCCGAGGGAGTTATATGGAAAACAACACATCCCTGATGGCATTGCCACTTTATAATGTGAATCACACGCAAAAATGCATTAAACAAATACATTGCATGGTTTATTGTTGGCAAAGTAGGTTTTCTCTTACACATATTGGCTCAAATGTTTTTTTCTTGCAAGCGTATGTTTAGTACGTCTCTCACTGAGGGTTTGATTTGTTCTAGCAGAGAGCCGTTTTAAAAGATGCCCAAGCAGACATAGACACAGAAGTTTTAATTTAAGTTTTCTGTTATGCACATGTTCCCCTTTGTGTAACAGCTGGGAAGCAAATTCTCTGAAAGTATCCCAATTTCACTTATTTTAGGATGCCATGTGTTTCAAATAAGACTTGATTTGGCTCCATTCGTCATGTTGTGACACAAAGAAATTGTAAAAAAAAAAAAAAAAAGATTTACAATGCTTTGGGTTCAGAATTCAAACAGCATTTTAGTCATTTCCTCATTTACGCATCAAAAATATGCCCCAGACACCTGCACATCTACCAGGCAAACGAGATGATCAGATGTTTAGGAAGAGTATTTGCATCAATCTCACAAAATGTAGAATGTTTTTTTAAAGAGCTATTAAAACCTACAAAAGGAGAGAAAAAGTTCTTAAAGTATACAGTATTTTATATGCATTTTCATATAAAATAGATTTAATTTAAATACTTTAATTTAAATTTATATTAAAGTTATTTATATAATTTGCTTTAAATAGTAAAAAAAAATAAGTACACAGTACAGTAAAAAATAAATAAATTTAAAATGATTTTAAACAAAAAAAAAGTCAACTAAAAAAAACACACGCCGCCTAGATCTGCAGTCGTTCAAGCCAGAACGAATGTGCCAAGAATAAACAACTCATTCCAAACAGCAACTAAGAAACTGGTCATTTAAGTTATAATGGCATACAAAATATAAATACGGCTTAGAAACATACAATACTTATATTGTACATTCAATAGTTGTTTTGCATTGCACATGGCCAAATCTACGACCATGCCTCTCGCTCCCTCCGAGCCAAGAAAGCGCTCAATGTGAGGCCTCTGTGCCCATTTGCAAGCTAAAAATGTAAACAACATTATCAGATAAATGGCCTCATTGAATCTAAACTCACGAAGACATTATTTTTCAGATCTGGCTCAAACAAACTCATTGCCTGTGAAGAACAACATCATCTTTCCATGGAACATTTCCCAAAGCCTCTCCCGATTTCGATAGCGACTGTAATTCAACCAGGAAGGAAACCAAATGCGCGCTGCGCTCACAGGCCAGAACTGAATATGTCCTGAATGTTTCTGTGCTCTGTTCTTCTGTTGTGCCTCGCTCTCTTCAGGAACGAATAATTACAGTCACAGCATGTGACTTAACAGCGCAGATATCAAATTCCACCGTGTTATAATCACTTGCTGTTCGACTATTGCAGCAGCAGCAAAAAAAAAAAAAGAAGAGAAAAAAAAGGGAGTGAAGGTAATGGGTGGTTGGGTGGGGGGTTGTGGGGGGGGGGTTAGGGTGGCAGAAAAGATTTGCTTTTGCTAGGCTACAGAGCAAGATCAGAATAGAAATGTAGGGAGCTCAGACCGATTTAGAGAAAGCATGCATGACGCACAGGTGGTTTGTCACTGTGAGAAATATCAGAAGCGAAACAGGCTGAGCATAATCGTTTTGTGTTTTTGCGATAAGCTCTCTGAGCTTCACTCTTATTTTCTATTTTTGGAAAAGCTTTTCCGTGAGAGCAATTCTGAAGATGGAAATAGTGAGCGCACAGTAGAGCGTATAAAGCTGAAGGAATGTGTGAGATCCGAGCATGACTTCGCACTGCATGGTTTGAGTATGAGCCAAAACAGATGGAACAGACCCAATAAAGGTTTAGCCCAACACTGTCCCCATTCACCACATGCTCTCTCTTACACACACATGCACACACACATACACCTTGCAAGTGCTCAGCTCACTATGGCTCTAGCGGCCTCGCTGCCTACATAGGCAGTTGCCTTCTAAGGCAGCATCAAAACAGTCTTGGAACCTCATAAGTGACCGATTTGGAACTCTACCAAGGCAGCATAACACAAATAGCACTTGCAGAAGAGATCCCATCTAGCATGTAACTAAACTAAAAGCACACAAGTCTAATAAGCATACAATTGCATAGCACACACAGCCCGACTGGCAAAGGACCAGCATAAACCAGCAAAGCGCCAGCATAAACCAGCAGAGGACCATTTTAGACCAGCATAAACCAGCAGAGGACCATTTTAGACCAGCATAAACCAGCAAAGGACTAGTTTAAACCGGCAAAACGCCAGCATAAACCAGCAAAGGACCATTTTAGACCAGCATAAACCAGCAAAGGACTAGCTTAAACCAGCATCCCAGCTTCAAAATCCACCTAACATATGCAGTTTTTTTTAGCAGGGCAAAGAACAGTTTCTAAACACATTATGCATGTTGAAAAAATATTGTTACAAAGACTGTAAAGACCCAGCTAGCAAAGGACCAGCATAGACCAGCAAAGGACCATCTTAAACCAGCTAAGCGCCAGCATAAACCAGCATTTAAATACTCACCATTTCTCCTTCTTGTCAGCCATCTCATATTTATGTTTACTAAAACTATCTCAGTGGATTCTGGGATTGCCTTTTGCACAGAAGATAAATTTGATGCTGTCTGTTAAAATGCTTACAGAACATCTCTTGGTTACTGAGGTGGCTGGTGTGGAGGGTATCTGTTTGTGTGTGTGAGTATTGTTTGGCAGTGATTTTAGGCTAGAACAGTGTAAATAACACTCCCACGCCAGTCACTTTAATCCCCTGCCAGGATCCTTTGGAGGAAACAAAGTCTTGAGCTCCCTAACTCACTCTTCGTGATGACAGAACCGACAGTCTCTATCACTTACAGGCTGACAGCCAGCTAATCATGACAGGAATGTGAAGGGAGCAATAGTTTGGGGTCGCACATTAGCTATGGGACACTGGAGTCTGCAAATGCACTTGAGAATAAGCGTGCCAACACAACCTCCAGGATGTCCTTAAGACCAAGTAGCTGGGGTGGTGAGCAAAAAAAAAGCCATCTCAGCAAGATCTGCAAATTCTTCTCTTGTACTTCTCTTGTAGAGGCAAGCAGAGAGATGAAGTATGAAGTGCATAATGTGCAGTGAAAAGTCACTAATAAGTTAAAATGGAATTTTAGTGCAAAAACAAAATTAGACTAAATATGCATACTGACTCGAGCCAAAATCACATACTTCCCTACTCTACAGAAGACAAAAACAGTATGTGAAAAGAGTAGTATGTCTAAATCAGTGTTGGGGAGACTTGTATGATTTAAATACAAAATAAATGTAGCTGTTACAGTTACTGAAACAAAATATGTAATTAAGTTGCATTTACTTTTGAATATGTTTTAGTAACTGAATATTTGCACGCACACAGATTTGATTGTTTTTTTCCCTCTACCTGCATTGACTGTTCTACAATATAACAGCTTAACATGTGGCACACTAATAAACTGGCAAGAAAAAAACATTATTTCAAAGAAAAAACAACATATTCAAACAAAATTTGAAATGTCATGCAGAAAATGTTAGTTTACGTGTTTCCCTTTAAATTTTACAGGAATTTACCGTTAACCATTTAACAGTTATTTTTGCTTAACATTTGTACAGTTTTTTTACTGTTAAAATCACAGCCCTCTTTTACAGTATATGGTGCATACACAAGCATTTTAAGCATTAAATTGTGCCAGATGTAAGAAATCTCCTTGCATATTTTTGTGCCTATTTAAAATAAGCATTACCAGTATAAAATGCATTGCAGACATTTTGCATAGTAAAATCAATATGAGTTCATTTTAGCTTTTTACCAAAGCTTAGCTTCTGCCAGACAGATGGGAGTTATGTTGTGTAAACTGGTTCAGCACAAAGCTTGTGGATGATTTGACAGATATTGTTCCAGATAAATTAACCACTGTGAAATTAAATGCCGTAAATTCTCAAAAGTAAAAGCTACAATAAAAATTCTATGCAAAATGAAAAGCAATTTAAGATCAGTGGTATTTAATTCATAGTGAATTCCTGTGTAATAGTAACACTTTGGACATGAAAAGCAGGCTTGACAATAAAAATGAGTGCATATGTATATATGTATGGGAGTATTTGAGATGGCTCAGGTTTTCTACTAGCTTCTAAGTATAAAGTAATCTGCCATCTCAGTTTCTTGAAGTCTTAATTTTTTTTTTCTGTAGCAACTCTATAAATGGGAACCAGTTCGTTCTGCTCTTAAACTCGCCAGCTTTTGTTTGCTTTTATTTTATTTTTCCTTCTTGCCACTCCATAAAACATATTTTTCCAAGTTGCCATCCCAGCTTGGTATTTTTGTTGCTGTTTTCTTGGACGGAGAAGGATTGTGTTTCACTTTGGAGGGCATTCACCCTTTCCCAGGGTTTCCCATTTATGGTTAAAGTCACACCATGAATGTGTATCACCCCTCTCTACTGTAAAACCAAAAATCAGAGTTTATGCGGTGTGAATTTGGCCATTTGTGTGTGCTAGTGTCATTAGTGGTTCTTTTTATGGGTTTTTGAAACACCTAAGCTTAAGTACTGAAGTTTGCCTTGCAACTTGCCCCTAAATTCTTATGCTAGAAACACAAATAATATGTCAAATTGAGGGGTTTGTTTGGAAAAGCTGCGCTATTACCTTTTTGAGATTGGGCTCATGAAGGATGCCAAAATACTTAAACATTTAGAGACTAAAAATCTAGTTTGTTACTGTAATTCAATTATAATACAACTTAATAAGGCCTGTTAAAGTTCGGACAGCTGCGTAACTCAAACTGTTGCCTACTTGTTCTCAGAGAGCAGCTGCTTTTCAGGAACAAACTGGAACAATGCCTGTCAATAAATCTATTGCAGGGGTTCATCCATGAGGGATGCTGTGGGTTAGTGTGTAAAGGGTTTCTTGGGAAACATCTGGAGCTGAATTCCATGAAACACTGAAATGAGGTTTTGGTCATTTCGGAGTCAGCGGGAAGCACATCCCTTAACCTTTTATCTTAGTGAGCAAAAGAGAGGGAGGAGAGGGAAATACAGATGTGGGTAAAATTAAAGAGTGCTGGATGGTAAAAACAAAAGCCAAGGGAGGAGGATGTGATCTGGAAGAGGCATCTTGTGGTAATGGTGGGCCAAGCTCAATGCGAGGATTTAAATGCTTTTTATGAAGTGTGAAAACGAACTAACATGCAATTCATAATGCAACACCAGTGACCACAGGGGGCGCAGTATTCATTGTACATCATAATGTTTCTTTGTTTTACATTTTCAGGTTATAGGATGTTTAGCCTGTGCCTTGCTATGAGTCTGGTCATGCATGCTCAGCAAGACCCCTGGACTGAAGAGCTTTCAACACATGACCAGACGGTGCAAACAGTTACCTTCTCTCCAAAAAACAAACAACACCCAATGGAATTACACACACTTATATGAGCAAACACACAAATTCACACATGCCAATGTGCATACAGTCCCATTCAAAAGTAGTTTTTTTCTTTTTTGGAAAGAAATTAATACTTACTCAGCGAGGATGCTTTAAATTGATCACAAGCAACAGTTAAAGCAACACTCCACTTATAGTTGTTTTTTTATATATATCATTCTCCAACTCCCCCAGAGTTAAAAAGTTTAGTTTTACCGTTTTTGAATCCATTCAGCTGATCTCCGTAACTACAAAAGAGTTTTAATTAGGAAAAATGTTGAAACTCTTTGGTAATTTGTGAGCGAAATGCCTCTAGTCTAATTAGATTCAATGATCTATGCTAAAAGTACTATCGCCAGATCCGGAGATCAGATGAATGGATTCAAAATCAGCAAAACTCCACTTTATAACTCTGTGGGAGTTGAAGAATGAGCCTACTTTAAAAAAAAAAAAAAGAGTTTTCCTTTAAGGCATTTAAATTTTTACAGACTATATTTCAGGAGTATATTTGGAGTAATGATACTGAAAAGTTACCTTTGCATCACCGAAATAACAATACATTTCAATATAAACTATGTAAATTGCATTTAAAATATATTAAAATAGAAAAGATTTGTTCTCAATTGTAATAATATTTCATAATACTATATTTTGTCTTTCTAAAAGCTCTCTGCACAGACACACATTCATTCTCAGACACATCTGAAGTATTTAGCTGTTTAAACAAACTTAGGCATGATGTATGTGAAAATGTGTTCAGTATGTTGCCTGCAAATATGTGGAATATATATATAGGCTGTTGTATTGATTAGTTAGTGCAGATGTTTCTGGAATTGATTCAGTTAAACCCGCTTCACACCATATGTGCAGTACTGTAATACGTATATTTGGGCTGTTAGGATGTTATGGGGAACGCTTTAAATCTCATGGTATGCTCAATACAATAAAATATTGGGACAGGACATACTGTTCTACTGTCAACTCTAACAAAGATCCTTATCAAAGGACACCTTATTAAAGGATGTTCTGTGCATTCTGTGGAAAATACAGGAACCAGAAGCACGACTCAAGTGCTGATCAGCTCGATATTATTCACTGGAAAAAGAACATCACTTTATACTGCGGCTGAAAATTAAAGTGCATTTATTTACTTTTGTATGTACTTTATGTATGCATGTATGTCGTTAGTTGGCAAATTAGTATAGTTTGTTAGTTTAAAAGTCAGTATAGAATTTCAAAGATTATTTTCAGTAATAGTGTAATAAATGTTCATGTTCATTGTTTGTTTATGTTAGTTAATACATTAACTAATGTTAACAAATGACACCTTATTGTTAAGTGTAACCATTTATTTTGTTTAATTTTAATTTATTTAGTTTAAAAATAGTTAGTTTAGTTAGTAAATTTTTTTAGTTTAGTTTATTTTGGCTAGCTTTTATAAAATTCTATACATTATTAGAAAATTGTTAAAAAGTTAAAACTGCATTTATTTGTTTACTAGGTTAGGTTAGGGTTAGTAGAAAGTTAATCAGATTACCAGAAAATTTAAAGTGCATTTATATCTACACAGTAAGTAAGTAGTTAGTTTGCATTTGTTCCGAGTTTGATGTGAAACACTGTTAGTAAGCCTAAACTTCTCAAAAACTACAAACTGGTTCTTCAAATCTGATTGTTTAATCATTATGTTGTTCCAGGGTCAACAAAGATGTTGATCCGGGAACATATAACTCTTAGTAAAATCAGGTTCTGCTAGTTAGTTCATAGTGTGTTAGTCAGAATAAAGCTTTATACACTGCTCAAAAAATTAAGGGAACATTAAAATAGCACATCCTAGATCTGAATGAATGAAATATTCTTATTTAATAATTTCTTCTTTACATAGTTCAATGTGCTGACAACAAAATCACACAAAAATTATCAATAGAAATTAAATATTTACCCATGAAGGTCGGGATTTGGAGTCACACTCAAAATTGAAGTGGAAACACACTACAGGCTGATCCAGCTTTGATGTAATGTTCTTAAAACAAGTCAAAATGAGGCTCAGGAGAGTGTGTGGCCTCCACGTGCCTGTATGACCTCCCTACAATGCCTGGGCATGCTCCTGATGAGATGGAGGAAGGTCTCCTGAGGGATCTCCACCCAGACCTGAACTAAAGCATCCGCCAACTCCTGGACAGTCTGTGGTGCAACGTGGCGGTGGCTGGAGCGAGACATGATGTCCCAGATGTGCTCAATTGGATTTAGGTCTTAGTACCGTGCTGGCCAGACCATAGCATCAATGCCTTCATCTTGCAGGAACTACTGACACACTCCAGCCACATGAGGTTTAGCATTGTCTTGCGTTAGGAGGAACCCAAGGCCAACTGCACTGTCTCACAAGGGGTCTGAGGATTTCATTTCGGTACCAAATATCAGTCATTCTACCTCTGGCGAACTCATGGAGCTGTGCGGCCCTCCAAAGAAATCCCACCCCACACCATTACTGACCCACTGCCAAACCGATCATGCTGGAGGATGTCGCAGGCAGCAGAACATTCTCCACATCTGTCACATGTTCTCAGTGTGATCCTGCTTTCATCTGTGAAGAGCACAGGGCGCCAGTGGCGAACCTTGATGTTCTCAGGCAAATGCCAAACGTCCTGCAAGGTGTTGGGCTGCAAGCACAACCACCACCTGTGGACGTCAGGCCCTCATGGAGTCTGTTTCTGACCATTTTGAGAAGACACATGCACATTTGTGGCCTGGTGGAGGTCATTTTGCAGGGCTCTGGCAGTGCTCCATCTGTTCCTCCTTGCACAAAGGTGGAGGTATAGGTCCTGCTGCTGGCCCTCCTCCACGTCTCCTGATGTACTGGCCTGACTCCTGGTAGTGCCTCCATGCTCTGGACACTACGCTGACAGACACAGCAAACATTCTTGCCACAGCTCGCATTGATGTGCCACCCTGGATGAGCTGCACTACCTGAGCCACTTGTGTGGGTTGTAGACACAAAAGTGAGCAAAACATCAGCCAGAAAGCATAGGAACTGAGAAATGGTCTGTGGTCACAACCTGCAGAAGCACTCCTTTATTGGGGGTGTCTTGCTAAATCATTTCCACCTGCTGTCTTTTCCATTTACACAACAGCATGTGAAATTGATTGTCAATCAGTGTTGCTTCCTAAGTGGGCGGTTTGATTTTACAGAAGTTTGATTGATTTGGAGTTACATTGTGTTGTTTAAGTGTTCCCTTTATTTTCTTGAGCAGTGTATTATCCTACCGCTACTTCAGAAAATGTAATTGAATGTGCATTTTTAATTATTTTATTTTAAGTAGTTTATAGTTGGTCAGTCATTTGAAAGTTCCACGGATTATCAGAAAATTTCAAGAAAATTAAACGTGCATTCATTTATTTAGTTCAGTTTGTTTAGTAAAAAGTTCCACTGATAATCCATTCTGGAGATTCTCAAAATCTCAAAAATGATCAAAAAAAGAGATTAGAAAGATTATTCAGATACTGTAAAAAGCGAGATAAATATGCAGTAAATCGAGAGTTTGCATTTATGTCGTATGAATATAGTCTTGTAAAAGCCAGTATATAATAATAACGCCAACGACCTCATCACCATTCACTTCATAGGCACCCTATTCAGCTCCTTGACACGTCTAAATTTTGGAACCAGAGTGTTTAAGCTTCACATAAATCTCAGGGAAATGCTGACTCGTCACTGTGCTGTGTGCGTGCATGACAAATTTGGCTTTGACATTTAGATTTTATCAGTATTGGATCAGCACTTGCTAAATTCTTTATAATTATGTGTAACCATCAACTGTTATTTCTGAAATCACAACAATTTGGCTGCAATAAAAGCGGTTAAATGCAAACACACAAATGAATGGCTGTGGAAAGCTGGATCTAATGATTGAGTAAAGAAGGACATCTCATCTGGGGGCAATAAAAACATGATTACTTTTTATTGGATTCAACTAGAAATACTTTTTCCACATGATAGAGATCATCAGAAGAATCTGTGATCTGTGATAGCGTGATTCATTAGAATGCAGAAATATGCGTCTATATAGAGAACAAATCCAGAATATCAACACCAACAGCTCTCAGAAAAGATTTTCTATATCTTGCTAGATGGAAATTCAGTTAACTTTGTGGTCAGCCAGTGTATTTGACCTAATGAAGTTACCCGAGGTGTGAGGGGACGCAGTCGCGCCGCAGGTGGTCAGGGTCATACAGTTCAGTGCTCTGCATCATGTACCCTCACTGACCTTATTTTTCATTCTGTTTCTCAACATGCAAATATTTCACACTGTTGGTTAAACCTGAATTTATTAACTCTAAGCAAATACCAAACATGATTAATGGACATGCACACAAGCAGTCATGCACACACATGCTAGTCCACATTTAGCAAATCCTAGATTTAAAGTGAGCGTTCAGTCAAAACTGACAACGATCATTATTTGCAATCATATCACTCCAAATCTGACTTTCTTTCTTCAGTGAAACATTTTGAAAAATGTTCATGATGCTCTTTTTCTGAAACACCACTGAAATGTTTAAAGGGATCGTCAGATGCCCAAGGTCCCTAATGAAAATCTTCTCAATGGTAGTGTGAAAAGCACCTTCTTTACCCTGCCAAAATCAGCTGTTTTCAGCAAGCCATTCTAGTCCATGTTGCTTTAAATGCTAATGAGCTCTTCTGACCCCGCCCCTCTCTTCCATGGAGTGACGAGTAGATCAGACTGTAAACTTCAACCACAAAACTGGCTGACTAGCACATTATTTGAAAAGGAGATTTGCAAAGATTCATAAAAGACGGCCTTGTCAATGAACTTTTGTGGGAGGGGCCTATGCATCACTACGTCATTCTGACAGGAATATTAGAACAGCCTCATTTGAGAGAGGGGATTTTAAGGAAATATTCCACTATGTTCTTCCCTCAACTTAGATGAGTTGATGCATATCTCTCCTTATGCATGCACTCAATCACTCTAGCATGCAACTACACTATGTTAGCATTTATCTTAGCTCCATTCCTTCCGTAGGATCCAAACAGGGATGTATTAAGAAGGCACCAAACATTTTCCCTATTCCCTATTTAGTTACACGATTTCTGTTTCCGTTCCGTTTTCCCTATTTAGTTACACGATTAAGTATGGTAACCCAAAATAAAATGTAATGTTTTTCTAAGAGGAGAAAAAAAGATAACTATAATGTACGGCGGAAGAGCACTTCACAGCACTTCAACCTTGTCGCAGTAATAAAACACTGGGTTAATTTTTATTTTTTTTGGATGGATGTATAAACACACTTTCAAGACACATTTCAAGAGTTCACGTTTCCTGGTAATAAAACATAGCGCGAATTTGCCGAGCTGTCTTGGGAGCGAGCCCGGGGAATGGCGGACTCTGAACCCTAGGGAATAGAACCCTAGCGAGGGTGAGGGTTTGGCGAACGAGCCCCCCTGAACGTGAAACGTGTGGGAAAAAGGTGGAGAAGGGGAGGAGGAGGGATGCGATCAAAGCGAGGGGTGGGAACATAGAAGCTGGGCTGTTTTATAGTAAGGGAAAGTGATTTGATTGGGCGTGCTTGATTAGGGAATCGGCAGCCAGCCGTGGGTAATTACTGCGTTCACGATCCTCTCAAAACCATGTTTTTTGCAAAACATAAACTTTATTTTCAAACAACTTGTAAAGTGATTTTAATCCTTTAATTCTGATTGTCCAGAGATTCTCCAGTATTTAACCATTCAATCCCACCATCATCCAGTTTAAATATTGTACTGTATTTCTTCTTGTATTCTTTTTACTCTTTAAAAAAAACAATCCCACTGGGCAAATTTGATTATGATACTTGAAGCTTGTGGGCACGTTCATGCAGAAAGTTCTAAATGGACTCATAATTTATGACTTGCAAGGATATCCCTAATATGGACAAAGGCATCCAGCTATTGCTTTAACTACAGGAAATCCCTGGGGGATCGGAGAGGACAGAACTCCTCATCTATGGTTATCCACCATAAAAATGTGATTTAAAACCATGCTGTGTATTAAACATAACAATGTTACAATGTGTTAAATAATTGTGTAAGTAGTAAAACATCACAAACAGGGCAAAAATGCATTTTAGGTTTAGAAACATTTTGAACCTCCCCCTCTCTTGCCTCGCTTTGGTCCAAATGCCTGTATGCTTTCCTCTCTTACATCACCTACACACACACACACACACACACAATCTGCAGTAAGACTGCTAAGGCTTTATTCTCTTAAAGATTGGCTGAAGTGATTATTTTCTCTTTAATACAGATGATACAGAGAAGTGTTTCTTGCAGAGTTTGGATCTAACCCTTATCAAACTCACCTGAGCATGTTAATCAGTGTATAAGGATCATTAGAAACTCATCTAAACTCTGAACTCCAGGGTAAGATTTGATGAAGCCTGATTTAGAGTAACAAATTCAAGTAAGAAAAATCTTGTTATTAAAGCTATGCTTTTTAATATTTTCAGTTGATGTGAAGGATTGTGACACTGACAACTGGAGTAACGATGCTGAAAATTCAATACATTACACATATTAAATAGAATTTTATTTTAAGACCATTCATTTAGAGCTGGTAATAGTCGCAGCATGCACTTTTTCCAAGCAAAAATAAAAAGAAAAAAGCCAAGATAAAAAAAATCACAAAACTGCTACATTAGGGCTAAACGAAGAGGTTCACAGGACTGCACAGCTATAGTCCAGCAGCACCGCTCAAGATCAACATCCTTGCAAAAAGCCAGTATCTAAGAAGTGCATATGTAAGCCATTGAGTTAATAGCATGTATGTGCGTCCGTGTGTCTATTAAAAATGGCAGGGTGTGTATCTGAGGGCAAGTATCTGCGTACGAGTGGAGGAGACCAAGCATGTGGTGTGTGTAGAGTTAAGCGAGCGTGGGTGTGCACGTCTGGGTCTGGTTTGGGCTTTTCTGAAGCGATTTGTAATGATATGCTGCTCTGTCTGTACAACGTGTATTTGTGCCCCAGTGAGACATACAGAACATACTCTCATTAAGTTAAAAGGACGGCGTCCAACCACAACGACTTTAGGGCAAACGCACACACATATGCCAGTGCACTGGCCAGCACAAATTCAAATGAGATTGCCAGCACAGACACACAAACACACATATTGCCAGTGCCATAAAAAGCAGAGAATTTGGACAAATAACATTTCCACCATCATATTAGGGTTACTTGAAAGAGACTGCAAAGAGCTACGCTACTGAAAGAAAAGCAACATGGTGAGTTCCAGAAAGCCGCTTTGTGATGGGATTTTCAGTTTGATGACATTCAAATCCGTTTAATTATGTTCTGGTCATTTTTTAAGGATTCAGCTAATTTAACGGAATAATTCATATTTACTTAGCTGCCCAGATGCTGCCGGCATTGGTATTTCTAGGTATTATTCATGCCGATATTGATTATATTGATATGTGTATGTGCTTGTAATTGTGTGTGCGAATTTCACACGTCATATGGTGTGACATAGGTCCTGCGGTCCATGGATATCAGAAGATCCAATCGACCAATCAGAGGGACTTGAGTAAAACGGACGCAATCTGTCAGTCAGCTCACTGTGGCGAAAGTAATCTTAACCCTCCTCCCCCATAGCTGTGATGCTACCGGGTTAAATAACTGTGCTCACAAACACACACATTCACACAAGACCGCCTTTCACTCTGTAATATGCATTTGTCCTTTCCTTTATCAGAATGCCACAGTAAGACTTAATATTTATTATAAGATTCTAAAATTAAATAATAACAGTAATAAATGGAAATATTTTCATTGACTTTTATTGATTCTTTGCTGATATATGAAACAATATAAATAAATTTGGGAATCATTATTAAGTGATAGATTTTCAAACTGGTAGACGTTCAAATAGTATGTGATCATTTTAAAAGTAATATTTTCTACATATTTCAGTGTAATATGCTGAGACAGCTGTAAGATAATAATTTGTAGGCTGATTGTTCCAACCAATGGTGTAAGTTTAGAGGCGGGACTATCTGTTGAAGACCAACTGAAGATGGTGTGAGTGTTTTGGGGCATATTATATCTAATATCAATCACACAATTAAATTGTGCTGATTTTAATCTGTGTGTTAGCACTGATCTCTATGTCAGGTTGCTACTAACTTTAGATCAAATAAATGCTGACTGAGACCGTATACACATTTAAAAGACTATCGTCTGGAAAATGAGGGGAAATCGTTCTTGTTATTCACACTGATATTGACAACAATTCTGCAAAATCAAACATACAGTATAACTTCAATAAGCAACAGCAAGTAAAAATTGAAAAGGAGTTAAGGTCATAATTAAAAACATTCATGTTCTAGAACTTGTATGCTAATTCTCAGAGAGCTCTGACTTGTATCACCTGACTGCTGCAATGAAGACATTAAAATGGTGTCGGTTTCAGCAGTTATGTAGTTTAGCAGTTATTTCAGAAAATGTTTGTGTACAATTCCTATAACTGATTGTGAATGAGCTATCAAGCAAACCCACTGAATCATAAAGGTGATGCGTATAAAGTTATATATGTGATGACAACACTCAAAAGTATTTTTTAAACCCTATAGCTTATTACAATTGTTTTGAATTCATAACATAATATTCCTCTAGTAATAATGCAAAAATTAGGCTGTATTAATCCTAAGTGTGGACCTGCAATTATGTGAAGGAATAAAAGTTATCAGTATTTTACTGCAACGATAGGTACGGGTTTTGAGTTGCACAGAAAAATTCAGGTAGAGACACATATTTCCAATGATTTCCTAAATGACTTATGCTATCTTGTGATGTTTGGGAATGCAGTTCTTAGAGACAGTTATGAGAGATGATTACTATAATTTTTCATGACTTTCCCAATGATTCAAATAACATTCGATATAATGTGGGATGAGATCAGGGTGCTGGTTAGTTCAGTTAACCAATCACATGATCTGTTGAGGCAAAGTCACAATGCTTTTTTTGAATCCAAATTAAGTAAGTATATTTCCATTGTAGCTCATGCAGTTCTTATTGGACAAAAGTTTCATTTGATGCACATTTATGCACATTTATAGAATTTATCTGTATGTTAGTCTTTGCATCAAATGTTTTTTTATGCAATATGCCAAAATACGTGTAATAGCTAGTGAGTATTCCTTATTAGGGATGTAACGGTATCAAAGACTCGCTGAGGTTTGTCCAAGAAGTCTCTAGATTTGTCGCTAGTCGCTTTTAGGGAACAATGTCGCCAAGGGGGTCTGAATAGTCACTAAATATAGCGAGACAAAGTCGCTAAGTTGGCAACACTGATCTGTAGCAACAACAGACCGCAAAGAATGATGGGCACACCTG
>JAUMHI010000228.1:0-10378 GCA_032359435.1 Enteromius unitaeniatus | reverse complement strand
GAGCAGTCTGCTTTTTGCGGCCTCATCCTTAAGCTGGATTTTGTTTTCAGAAGCTCGGTGGCATGCTTTGTTCCCTTCTTGCAGCCGAGAGAGCTGGCCGGGTGCAGCCAGGCGCAGTCTTGGCCTAGAGCTTAAGGCGATGGTCTTGAAACCTACCGGGGTCTCCCTGTCCTGGCGCTAACCCTGCCAAGCCCTTTTACTTTAGATTTTGTTTCCGATAATTGTGCCGTCCAAGGCCTTTGTTCTCTCTACCGTAATTTATTTATTACGTTTTTGAAGGCCTCACCTCAGCTACAGGCCGACTTAAGGCAAGAGCCCGGATAGCTCAGTCGGTAGAGCATCAGACTTTTAATCTGAGGGTCCAGGGTTCAAGTCCCTGTTCGGGTGGTACATTCTCATATTGTTGACGGCCTCAGCTTGCTGTCAAGCCAGTCCCCCTCTGCCGCCGACTTCCAGCGCTGGGGGTCTCCGGGTCTCAGTACCGCAAAACGCCCGGCCCACATGGTAAGACGAGGCGACGCACTTTCTCCTATTTGGCTACCACAGTTTTTTCTACTGCAGGGCTAGCTTGCAATCTCGCTGAGCTTCCTAGGGTTACAGTACATCAGGCGTCAGTGTTGCACGAGAAAAGGGCAGTGGACGAAAGCAGTGCAAGTATTCGTGGCCAAGTGGTTAAGGCGATGGACTAGAAATCCATTGGGGTAGAAATTATAGGTTCATTTAGAATACAGATGATCAACGGATTTGACAAAAAGCTTGTGTTAAAAAGTGTGTGTTATAAAAACCAAGACATGAGGCTTTCAGTAGTTTAGACACAGTGCCATCTAGTGGTCAGGAGATAAGAAAAAAAATACAGCTTGCCCAAAAATCATAAAATCTGTCTCATTAGATTCAGTAATGCAAGCGAGTCCAGTTTTCCCATATTGACCATTTTGGGTGTTGACCATTTTGAATTTTGCACTGTATTTTATGAATGCAATAGCGTTATATTATGAAGCTTGGGTCATGATACCCTGAAAGAGCCTGCAAAGTTTGAAGCCAGTGCCACAACGTATTAAATTTAACTTAAAACATGAGGAGTTTTATGGCTTATGGATTGTGCAATATTGTGATATAGCATTTAAACAACTTTTTATATATAAAAATGCCAATTTAAAAAAACACTGTAGGAAACTCAAAAACACAGGTCTACAAGTCAAAATTTTGATAATAAGTGAAAAAGATGTGATCAAAGTCAGAAACGTATAATTGTTTATATTCTCATAGATATAAGTGTCTACACCTCTAAAACAAAAAGAGATTTTTTGACTAGATTTGGCACACATGTATGGGCACATTAAAAAGTTGTAGGATTGTGGTACTTTGGGGTGCTATGAATAAATAAAACATTAAATTGCTATTAACTATAATACAATGCTACAATATTTCATGAATGAATTTGTAGATTATTGCAAAACTCTATGCCCTGAATGTTCTTAAAGTGTTTAGAGAAACAATTCTAGTGATGGAGAGAGATTCAGTTGCTTTGTACTCTGAACTTACCAAACAATGTAACAAAGGTCTGTGGTATTAACAACGCTCTGATTGCACAGATCATCAAAAATCATCCAAAAATGATCAACATTAGCTAACCATAAAAAAAATAGTGTTCATGTCAATGATAAGTCATTGGCTGAGGAACATTGTAAGGGGTGTAATTATGTTCGGGGAAAAACACACAGCTAAATAGTTCCAGGAACTAAACGTCCCTCGTTTCTTGTCTCCCATGTGTCTTTACTCTCTGGTTGCTAGGATGCTCGACAACTGTGGCTAGAAAGGCGTGAAGGTGTCATTTGCTCCCACGAGTCAAACAGTTCTAGCCCCTGAATGAGGTTTCGGAAAGAAATGACGCATTGATGGAAAATATTGTATAAGGAAAAAGCTGTTGGCTACAGCTCTTGATGTAAAAAATATTTGTTGCTTATCTAAAAGTATCATCTACAGATAACAAATATAGAGATGAAAACATCATCTATATTAAGAGCAAACACCGTTTCAGTGTCTTTGTGTGTTTATCAGAAGACATGAGGTAAAGCAAGTTGTGAAAGTCCCAGTATAAGGAAAGATACAAATATTCTTGTACAATAATACAGTAAAATTGAACACTGAAGCAACTACACTTTATATTGTTAAAATCACTATATAAAAAAGTGATTGGTTGATTGATTGAACAAGATAAACTAATCATCTTTCCACATTGATGGTTATTCCAGTTTTACAGGGAGTTTCCTTCCATAGTCATACATTACACTGCATTATAATTTCACATTTTACCCTCACACAGCAATATCAAAGACAATCTTTTATTTGTCACAATTTATTATTGGGTTCAGCATTTTAGTGACGGCAGACATCTGACTGTGAGTGTTATAAGAACAGGGATGGAAAAAGCATTACCCATAGATTATTCACACTAAAACCAGCAGTACACATTCTCATGAAGAAGCCATTTATACACTGGTCAGACCACATTTTTATAGAAATCAGACTTTATACTTCATGTAGATACCAGAGGTGGACAAAGTACACAAATCAAGTACTTGAGTGAAAATACAGATACATACAATAAAATATTACTCCAGTAAGTTCCAAGTTCTCCTTTTTCAATTTTACTCGAGTGAAAGTAAAAAAATACTGATAAATTTATTTACCAATTTTATACAGCACATATTTTTTTAGAATCTTACTGCTCAAAATATTTTTTGATTTTTGTCGAGCATGATGTAGTAATGTTCATTGTGAAGCTTACACTGCAATGTACCTGAGAGAAAACAGATTTTACTGCTTAATCTTCACCAGAAGTGTTTAGAAGCTTAGGCTATTGTTTTGCAGAATGTCACAGGATGTTATAAAAGACATTAGAATAAATTAGGAAAAACATTTGAAGGAAAATATTATATTTTCTTTTTTTTTCTTTTTATCTGTGTTGTAAACATTCTTGGCCAAATGCCCCCAGAGGGCATTACTACCCACTTTGATAATTACTGTAGTTATCTAAACCTGTTATGCTGGTCCTTGGGCGAAGGAGAACGTAGGAGCCGTAGAATGAAATAAACATAAATGTCTTCTTAATAATAAATCAAAAGCCAGGAGATATCCACAATAATCTCAGAACACGCAGGGTAACACATACAGAGTAACATAATCATTGACTGACAAACTACAACTCAAAAGACTGAGGATTTATATACAAGGGCTAATGAACTAAAGAGACGACAGCTGGGGAGACACAGGTGGAGCTAAATTAACTTAAATTAAACAAAATTAATAATGACTAAATCACAGGAACTACCAAATAAGGGCAAACAGGAACAGAGACAGGAAGACATAAAACTGAAACACTTGAAAACGAAACTAAACCAAGAATACCAAAAATACAGAGTATAAACATAACTAAACAGACATGAAATGTAACAAAACCATCCTTTCTTTTTCCCCTCAGATGTAATATATCAGAAATATTTTGACACTATCTAAAAATGACTATAACTGCACCAGCAAGCTTATTACCTAAACAATCAGCATCAGATAACAATATTTAGGCCTACTTGGTTATGAATTAACAGTTTTATTTGTCTACTCAGCTAGTTGACCCAAACGATATAAAAATATAGATCGTTGATAAAAAATATAAAAACAGACGTAGGGCTAAATGCGTAACGTTAGCATTTTAATAAAACTGCTAACGTTACAGCAGCAGGGAATAAGAATGTCTTTTGACTTAGAGACACTGATGTTGATTTGTCTGCAATCCTTTCAGATCCTTTCAATTTCCCTTCGGACTTAAATAGATCACCCTTTACAGCAGTGTAACAAACTGACAATTTTTACCTAAATATGATTTTCAGTAAAAGTTAGTAACTTACTTACTTGCTGCAATCGGATCTTTCCAATTCGAGAATGAATCGTTTGGTGCGAACAGGTTCATTAAAAAGAATCAGTTTGTTAATGATCGCTCGTCTGTGATATAAAAATATCTTATCTTCTAATGATGTTTGCAAACAAATTCTGGGAGGAGCATGCATGGTTAATTAGCATGGGTGGTTCCTCATTTCCTTATCATGCTATCATCCTGTCAGAGCAAGAGAAATCTCCTATAAACAGTTCAAGCCCTGTTCCCTTGATATCTCATTTATAGCATTCGTTTACCACCCCCAGACACCGCCGTTTCATCGGGGATCAGGCCGGATGCTGAGCTTTGCTCGCTCCTCACGAACAAGAAAGGATAAAAATCCCTAGGGTTCAGGAGTCCACCGAGCTCTGAGCCCTCTCCCTGGACAGCACGCCAAACACTATTCATTTATGGCAAGTATGAACTCATGAAATGGCGATTGGTCTGTACTCCACTTGAGCTTCCCCTTTGACATCCTGCAAAAAAATTTATAATAATGAATAATAATAATAATAATGATAATAATTACTTTTAATTAATACTTAATTACTGCACTGTGGAAATATGAACTATGTTATCTACACTGTACAAAAAAAAAAAAAAATTATATTAATGAGCCAACTTCAAATTTTAAGGCAACAAATTTTATCAGATTCTGAATCACAATCTGTTATGTATACACAAGCATGAATTGATCTGGCTGATACATTGATAGAGAGATGAGCACCATAGCTTTGAAAATACACAATCTTACCGTTTTATTCACTTTTCTTTTGTCGAATGTTGGCTCAATGTAAGTGACCTCTTCAGGAGATTGAACTGTTAAATATAATAATAGATGCATTAAAGACTGATTTATTGCGTAATGTGAACATGTTTATATGATCCATTACACAATTTAAGAAATGAATTCAGTTAAAAGATCAACACTGTCAGAGACAGAGAGCCTGTAATGATAAAGAGACAATCATTAGTGTTGCTGCTTCACTTGCTGACATCATATACTTAGTTTACTTGTGCTTTTCAGATTCTGATTGTGTATTTGACTTGTTTGTTTAGAGGCTTTTATGTCACTTCCTGTCTGGAGTGCCTTGTTTGTAGTTCTTTTTAGGTTCCTCAGGTGATTGTCTTTCCCAGATAAAAGATTTCCTTTTGTTTTTCAGTTGTCGAATACTGATGCTTTTCTGTTCCCTTCAGTTCCATGTTTCAAAATTACTTTAAGTTTAAAATAATATTCTCTTGAATTTAGATGTCTTTTTGCCTGCTTTCTCTTCTACTCCACAATTATTACAGTGTCACATTTACATATATATTTGCATGGTCAAATTTTAGGCAAAGTCAGAGAAAGTGGGAGCGAATGTGAAACGTGTCTGAAAACTTAATGTGCAGTACTCAGTACTTGAAGTGGATCAAGAGAGTTCATCAAAGTTGTCCTAAGAGAAAAGTACATTTTGTTTTTATAAGACAACTTTGATAAAACGTTTTGATCCACTTCAAATGCTGAATACTACAGTATCAGTGAGGATCAATTGGTTTTGGCCTGTAGATTAATATAACATTTAGTTCTGCCTCATGGATACTTTCCACAACTATTGGTCAACTCTACAGATTTGCATTTAAGAATTCACCAAACTTCCCACTATTTCACCCTCTGATTTTTGGTTTTAAGGGTAAATTGACCAATCTTTTCAGCACATGACCAGTAGACTGGGATGAATAAACAAACACTAATCTCGCCTGAAGATGTGTGACAGAGTCTGCTGATGTCCAGATGTGTGGTCTGGTTTGTGATGGTGTTGTTGAGCACACAGCTATAGGTGTTTTTCTCCTGATATTTCACCTCCAGAGGTAGAGAGAGACTGATGCTGAGATCAGACACACTGATGCTGGACAATAAACTGTTTCCTTTGAACCAGGAATCTGAATCTGTTCCCTGAATCCCAAGATTTTAAATGCTTTTTCAATGTCAGTATATCAGAAAATAATTTAGGATGGGTATCAATCTGATATATCTTACACTAAATCACAACTACATCAGTAAATACATTTCAATAGAAATATATAAAGCACACATTTATTACTTGCCAGCCAGTTTACACTAGCTGTGACCACAGTAGCCACAAATGCCTATATTCTTCCGCTTTTAACACTTGCAGAAAAATCATTAATTTACAGTGTTTACGTGCTGCGTCAATTTAAGCTGTTTTGCTTGTATTTTGAATTATACATTGGACCTTGTGTTATGTTCAGTGTGTGTTCTGTGTATTTTGCTTTATGTCTCTTTTTTGTCCCCTGTGTTTTTTGTTTTTTTTCACATTTCTCAGGTTCATGAGTCACGACCATTGGAATATACCGGCTCTCGATCATGCACGTCACACATGATCAGCCATCAGTTGACATGCACTCTCAGAAATGAAGATACAAAAGCTGTCACTGGGGCAGTACCTTTTCAAAAATGACATGTTTGTACCGCCCCAGGGACAGCTTTTGTACCTTTATTTCTGAGTGTGTACTGGCAGGATGAAAGCCCCTGTTTTACACAAGCTGATATAATTCTTTAGGGTCTTAAGTCTGTAATATAGTTTGTTTAAAATTTCAATGGTAGTGTAAAAAACACCCATTTTTCCCCTGTCAAATCACTCTCTGTGTACTTCCCCCTTAAATCTTCACGAGCTCCGCTGACCCCGCCCCTCTTTTTCAAGACGCTCTCAGATTATCTTTATTTAGATGTATTCATAGTGAAACTTGCAAATTAGCACATTATTAGGAAAGACGATTTGCAAAGGTTATTATACGGACAGCTTCTGTAGGTGAGGCTGGATCATGAACATAAACACATTTAGGTAGATCAAGGACACGTTTCCCTTCAGAACCAAATGGTTGATCCCTTCTCACTGCTGTGTGTGTGCACTAGGATGGGTTAAACGCAGAGCACAAATTCCTAGTATGGGAAACCATACCTGGCCACATGTCACATGCTTTCGTTTCAATCGTCTCTCAGTGCACCCCATTGTTTTCGTGGGTCCGCTACGCCTCTGCACACTAGGCTGGCTCGGGCTTTTCCCTAACCCAGGACCCTTCCTCTGACAGCACCTTTTTAATTTTTGATACATTGGTTTGGGGGTCAAATCTAAAATTAGCCAAGTTACTTAGGTAACCCTCTGCTCCCACTATCATATACCTTCTTGGAGACAAGCTAAGCTGAACGCATCTGGTTTCTTTTTTAAAGGGTAAAGTGAGACGTACATTTAGAGGTTGGGGACATATGGTATGGTAGCAACTCAAAAAAGAGTTCATGCATGCAGAGTGAGAGTGAAAGAAAAAAAAACCATAATACTCTAGAGACGAAAACAACATCTGCGCTGATTTGAATAGGTAATATTATACGAAAGAATAATTACCCTAAAATTCTTGAGTTCAAAGAACAAAATATATGCAGATCACCGGAATGGCGCTAGTTGAGTCTGTGGTTGACAAGATATGGGATACTACTTTGTGTTCATGCTTTTCATTTTGCTCGTTTATGGTAAGACGCTTACATTTTTATTCAATGTATACAGATGTGTTTATAGAAAATGTGGTAGTCTGCATCTGACTGATTAAACGATATCTCAAGGAAAATGTCCAGTGCTAAATCAATGGTTCCCCAACATTAACTGAATTTCTGATTTGCTAAATTTACATTTTCATGAATAATTACATATAGGATAGGCTGTCAGGATTATATTCAAGGATATATAGTTTTGTTTTCGTTTTATAAGACATTCTTGTGTTGCATGTCATTGATTCCTGCTTCCTCTTATAGTTCTGTGGTGTTTGTTTAGTCAATACTCATGTCGGTTCTTCATGTTTACAATTCAAGCTCTGTATTTTATTACCTGGCCACCTGTAAAAGACTGTACAAACAGTTTTATTCATAACACTTTATTGAAATTATATTCAGTAGCTAAACACTGTTAATTAACTATTTCCAGGTGTTTCTGGTGATGATGTGGTGACGGTGATGGAGGGATATACAGTCACTCTACACACTAATATCAGCAAAAAAGAGCATGACAAGATGCTGTGGTATTTTGAAGACACTCGGATAGCTCTGATCAATGGACATCCCAACACAAGCTGTTTATATGATGGTCCTGATGGGAGATTCAGAGACAGACTGAAGGTGGACTTTGACACTGGATCTCTGAGCATCACAAACATCAGACCTGGACATGCTGGACATTATGAAGCTGAGATCATCAGAAGTGAAAGTTCAGGGAAAAGGCAAAGTTTAAACAGAAACCGCAAGTGTGACTCTACAAAAATCACCAAAAAAATCAGCCTCACTCATGATGATACCATAAAAACTTTCAATATAATCATCCCTGGTGAGTTAATTATTTGTTTAATTGAGTTAAGTGTCAGTGAAGGATTTTCTGATTAGGAGATAAAATCACGTGATCCTGCATAAAACAAGTAGATTAGAAAAAATGCATTATTCAATTCAAACTCACTTTTTTGTATTTCTGTATTTTTATTCCAGCTGCTCTGTCTGATCAGGTCAAAATCGATAAGGATCCCCGCACGGAGAAGAGAGAGTCTGACTCTGGTATATTTTCACCTTCCTCTTTTTATCTCATACACGGCACAAAACGTAATTCAGTATATTTAGAAAAGCATATTTCTTAAGAGGAGCTAACTTTGTGGTTCACTTACAATGATTTTGCTGTTGATCAAAAATACACAAAATATTACATTTAAAAAATCTATAAATACAATGCGTCGTCCTGATCAATAAAGATCATCGTCTCTTGTCATTTCTGGAGCCAAACGTCAAAGACTAAATCTTTCATAAACTCTTCCATCATGGAATCCCTAATCCCTAAATTAGCTTTTAGGATGTGCAGAAGTGTCCATCTAGTGAATATGGAATATAATAAACACACTGTTTTCTCTCCAGATTCAGGTCTGTCTTCAGCTGCTGTAGCAGGAACATGTGCTGCTGTTCTGCTGCTGGTGATTGTTGTAGCTGCTGCTGCTGTGATCTTCTCTCGCCACAAGCTCTCCAGAAATGGTGAGTATTACATATAGATACTATAGTGAGAGGAAAACATCATGTGTTTTTATGCAAAATTATGGAATACTTGATTCTGATTGGTCAGTTGTTACATCCAAATATTTCCTGACAATGACCTTCATCATTTAATTGTGTGCGTGTGTGATTTATTTATTTTTTTTATTTCACAGCAGAAAGGGAGAAAGACAAGTATGAAGGACTAACGCCGATCATATAAGAGGAAAGATACTGAAAACTGACTTTGCATCACAAAGATCTGTTTGACTTTACCTGCAGGACAACAAACAATGGCAACTAAACCTTTTTAACAGAACCTGAATCACTGAGAGATGTGACTTTTATTGATGTGATTTTAATTGTAAATGGCACTGTTCATTTCTTTCTCTTTACCTCGTGTGACGCATCGTTTCCTTACAGAAGGAGAAAGACTATCCCCGAAAGTGTCATTATAGAATGAGAAACAAATGATGCAGAAACTTACCACACTACTCTTCATTTACAACATGGAAGCAAATATTTATTCTGCGTTTTGGCTTTTGAGATTTAATGAAACACTAACTGTAACACTGGACACAATAATTGTAAAGTGCGGTGAAGTGCTACCTCTTAACGTAAAGAGCCGAATGTATATCTTAGAGTATGTATCATTCATATAAAATTATTCATGTTTTATATTACTTTCCATGCTCGTGCAATGCTTTCTATTGTTGTTTAATTTGATCATTGTGTGGTTTCTCATGCCTCTTTACACTGTTTTCATTTAAATGGATTTATTGGTATATTTCCTACTGCTTTGGTTTTGATATAACTCTTTGTGTTCATATGAAGTCAGGATGAAGTACAGTCTGGGTATTAAGATATATGCAGCTAATATTAACTGTTAATACATCACTTATTAAATTTGACTATTTACCTTGATCTAGAGTTTATGTTTACATTTAGTCATTTAGCAAATCTCTCTTTTTTTTTTTTCCCCACAGTAACCCAATGGACCACGTCCAAGTTCTGGAAAGGGACTTTATTGTTTCTCTATATCTCTATACCACTTTTACTTTTGAAAAACAAATAGTTCAAAATCTCATGGGATTTCAAGTAAATATTTTAAGTCAAGGGAGTTTGACTGACAAAAATGTTTGGGAATCCCTGCATCACATAAGAACTAAAGTGAAAGATGAACGGTGGAAGAGGAAAGTAAAAACACAACCTAATTGACTTTCAGCTTACAAGAAAACGGCCGAAATAAAAGAAGACAGCCGTTTCTCAGTAATGTTGACTAACAACATAAAACGTCATGCTGCAATGCATGCTGGGTGTAACGTTCCATGTCTGTTTAGTTCTGTTTAGTTTCATTTTCATGTCTCCCTGTTTTAGTTTCGGTTTTGAGTTCA
>JAUMHI010000225.1:20708-34475 GCA_032359435.1 Enteromius unitaeniatus | reverse complement strand
TTTATTATTTTGTATAAGGTTGTCTGTTGACTGTTGTATATAAAACCCATTCAATATAGTTGTTGTTACCTCAGGGGAGGCGGAAAAAAAATAGAGTACCGGCACCTCTTTTGGGCCACTTAAAGCACTGAGTAGATGCACTGGGGACCTGAGCACTTAAAACCTGGAAAATTTAGATTTTCATGATATGTCACTTTTAAGTAACTACAACTGAGATACCTTTGAGCAACACTGAACATCAGCTTTTTTGGAAAACATACGGTGAACACAAATTACATTTGTTATACTGTTATAAAGTGATTTTTCTTTGGGTATTTATGCTTTCATTTGAGAAAAAACTGTCGGGCTGTCTAACACAGAACAGAGTGTGTAGTGCAATCAGTTGATTTTCTCCCAAACAGCACTACAGTGATTAAAGAGACACACAGAGGAGGCAAATTACTGAATAAAGGCTTTTTTGTTTTTATTTAACTGACCCCTGTTATTAGAAAATGTGTTTGTTAGTTTTTTTCAGTTTAGTGGATAAGGACACCTGTCCTAAAGTACTATTCATTTGTCATTCATTTGTTTCATTCAGGATCTGTACAGTAGTTGGATATTTACATAACTTTTCATTTTTTTAATTGTTCACTTGTGTTCTGCAGCTGTGTTCGGTGCAGAAACAGATGAGACAATGTCAGTGATAGAAGGAGACTCCATTACGCTTCTCACTAATTTCACTGAAATACAGAGCGATGATACAGTAGTGTGGATGTTTGGACCTAAAGACTCCCTCATATCTCAAATAACGAGAAAGATTGATTTTACCTCATTTTTTGTCACTGATGAAGAGGAATTCAGAGGCAGATTGCAGGTGGATCAAAACACTGGCTCTCTCACCATCAGAAACACACGAATCAAACACTCTGGAAAATATAAAGTAAGACTCTCTGGCGAAAAGACTACAGATAGGATATTTAACGTTACTGTAATTGGTGAGTGCATCAAAAATATAATCACAAAAAATGTAGTGACTGTGAAATTTCTAAGCAGTGGTGAATGTAACTGCACCTTTATGTAACTCTGCGCCGTAACATGATGCTGATGCTGCATAAAAGCAGTATTTAAATATTTCAGCTCAGGTCTAACTTGATTTGCTTTCCAGGTGTAGCTGGTGAGACGGATGGGGTGAAGTCAGTGTCAGTGACGGAGGGAGATTCTGTCACTCTACAGGATTATATTCCTGACATACAGAAAGATGATCTAATAGTGTGGAGGTTTGGAGATAAAGGCATTCTCCTTGCTAAAATTGATGTGGAAACCAAAGAGACCTCATTAAACAGTGCTGATGAGAGATTCAAAGACAGACTTGAGCTGGATCAGACTGGATCTCTGACCATAAAAAACGCAAGAACTGAACACTCTGGACTTTATGAGCTACAGATCAGCGGTCGCGAGAGCTCACAGCAATTCCTTGTTTCTGTAAATGGTGAGTCCTCAACGAGCAAGTATCTACACTGCATTTGAATTTGATTATATAAATGCTTTGTATTAATGATGAGAACATATGAAACTTGCAGGGTGTATTCATTTACATTTATTCATTTGCCAAGCAAATATCCATTTATACTACACTATACTATACTATACTTATGATCGGCTGAATGCCAGCCCAGTCACTGGTGAACCCCAGCGGACTGTGTGCGTGTTTGTCTCCGTTTGCTCTCCCCGGACGTTTATTATGAACTTTACACTCACCCCTGTCTGTTGTCTTGACTACTGATATGACTCCCGTAACCTGGAAAGTGTATTTATGTTCCCGGTTAGCAGTTTAGCAAGTTGCTAGTCATTGTTGTTTCTTTGTTCCTTGTACCCTAGCTCTCGTTGTCTAGCCCTCCGTGTTTCTCGTCCTGCCATCTGTGTTTCATGCCTGACCTTTTGACTTCCTTTATATGTTCTGTCACAAATAAATGTCTGCATTTGAATTCGGCCAACTCCCGCCTGGTGACTATACTATACTATAAAATGATTTAACTGACTTGCACTTAAAGTCCTGAAAGTTGCCTCTCTGATCCATTCCATTCTCGAGTCTTTGATAGAAACCATAAGCCGAATCACGTTGCCAGGCAAAACTAACCGATTCATGATTTATTATAGATTTGTCATCTAATGGTTATCTACCAAAACTTAACGAGCTCAGTTTGATATGTGTGTAAAAATGTAAGGAGGAAAAGCATACCCGAAAAATCTACTTATCATCTTTCCCCTCTGTAAAAATTGCGCCCCACTCTTACGTTGCCCCTGCCTGATTCATCTTGTGCTCTTTATTTCAAACCAGCATTCACCAGCATTCACTTGAAGTGTTCTCAGATCCTCACTGCCTCTTTTCAGCTGTTCCTGATCTGGGTTGGTCACCAGGTGCTATAGTTGGGATAGTGTTTGCTGTTCTGTCACTTCTGGCTGTAGCTTTAGCTGTAGCTCATGTAATTTACTACCGTCACAAGATCTCTAAACTACCAATGAACGTGGGTGAGTACCAGCTGATACAAGCAATGCTTTGTTTCACAATTAATATGTAAAGTTTTTTTTGCATAATTCATCATTGCAAGAGTGTTTGTAAGTTTTACAAAAATGAAGTACAGTATAATTGGCAATTTAGCTTGCTCTCATGCTCTCGATTTCTATGTGACGCTATCACAGTTGAAGAAAAGTCAGTGAAAGATGGAGATTGTGTTACTCTAAAAACTGATGCTGATCTACACAAAGATGACACGATAAAGTGGTACTTTAAAGAAGATAGCAATGTCATTGCTGAAATTAGTAAAGTGACCAATCAAACATATGCTGGTGTTGATGGGAGATTCCGAAGCAAACTGGAGCTGGATAAGAAGACTGGAGATCTCAAAATCAGTAACATCATGCTTAATCACTCTGGACTCTATAAACTCAAGATCACCAGCAAAAACAAAACAACTGAAAAGAGGATCATTCTTGCCGTCAAAAGTGAGTAGATCAGTGATTTAGAACAACCGTTTAGATGTTCTTAGCTTAACGCAAATGGTTAAACTATAATTTAAGAAATAAATTCATAATGTTATAAGGAAAACTGATAATTAAGGACTGTGTAGCTTATTTCTCTCTGTGTTGGTTTTACTTACAGTGAGGACAGTTTCAGCGATGGTGGGAGGGTCTGTGCGTTTAAACACAGAAATTGAAGTACAAAGCGATGATCTGATACTGTGGACATTTGGAGCTAAGAACCATCTCGTTGTTAAAGATAATTTAGGACCGACTATTATTGATGCAAGATTCAGAGAAAGACTGACGCTGAACAAGGAGACCGGATCTCTGATCATCGAAAACATCACAACTGCAGACTCAGGACATTTTAAACTACAAATCATCAACAGCGAACTGAGCCAATTCAAGAGATTCAATGTGACTGTCACTGGTGAGTAGTTCACCATTTATTATAATAACTATATATGTATTTAAACATCAGTTCCATCTCCTGAATATCTGATTGGTCAGAATGGGGTTCCAAGAATGTGAACAACTGTAACTTACTGTATGTGAGCCGAAGCATCATCAGTAGATGCAGATTTAGAAAAACTTTTTTTGTTCTTCTTTTTCTTCTGTTATCTTCTCTATTTTCTATCAGATTCCACAATAAACGGAATGAACGATCCACCACGTGGATCGACTGAACTGCAGCCGATGTTGGGAGGAGAGGTGGTGAATTAAATGAAAGAGCATCAGGGGACAAGTTCAGTTTGATAAGACACGCCCACCAGTGCCACTGTGACATCATCAACAGTTGTGCTCAACAATATACTTCTGCTTTTATGATAAGGAGAAAAATAACCCATATGTTGTTGAGTTGTTAAACTTTTTTTGGTTTCATAGAGATGCGACCAAGTCGTTGTTTAACAAATCTACAGCATAATGCAATAGGCACAGTAAAGACTCACAATACAGGCACAATACAGTAACAATGACTATCAAAATTAGTAGACAAACATTAAAGCTAAATTATGGCAGAGACACTGGCCAGTTTGGCCCTGAACTTGGAGGGATGGGGTCCAGATATTGGGTGTTACGTTTTCTTATTTAAAAAAAGCTGATGATAGTAAAACAGTAACACTTACAACAAGGTATCATTTTCTAACATTAGTGAATGTATTAACTAACTTGAACTAACAATGGACATTACATTTGTAACTGTATTTGTTATTTTTGACAGTTAACCTTTTTAATGAGAAGTGTTTGATTTCCAGTAGATGGCAGCACTGTTCTACTAAACTATAGCCATTTCTAACCTTATCGCCACAAATTAACTCCATATTCTTTATGTGAAGTGCAGCAACTTTTTATGAACTAAAACTCTTTTGATGAAATAATCATAAGACAATAATTTTATGTGTTCTGGAAATGTTTATGACTTTCAGAGAGAAGACTGAATTACAATGATGCATATGAACTGTTGGACTTTGTTTTATTATAATTCTAGCAAAAATAAATGAAGCTATTTGTAAAAATGTCAATACTGTTTTAATTTGTAAGTGGACATAGTAGAGAAAACTAGTGAGAGTGTGAAAGTGTTTTATCTCGCTATAAACCGTATGATCAAATGTGTTGAGTGGGATCCCATGAGCTCAAGTCCAGACTCTGACTCTGAAGATATTCAATCTCCCAAGGTGAAAATCCTTCAGTGGACTTGTATTTAATAATGCATTTGAGCAGCTGTGAAGGATTCTTTAGAGACCAGCTGAGCAAAACTCCTCTTTAAAGGCCATACGTAGCATTTAAGGAGCTCATCAGTTAAACAGGACAGATCATGAACTTGTACACTCAGTGCCAAGCATGGGCAGAGCAGTGTACTTAAAGCTCTGGAGGACATACTAAGTAGAATATTATACATTTGCTGAATTAAATATAGGGTGTACTCATTTAATTTAATTTACTAAGTATATGTTTAATACATTTAAATTTTGCTACCTTTCCATGAATTATAGTAGTGATCATTAAGAAAATACATCATTTATATTTATATATTTATATTATGTTTAAATGTTCTTAATTTAACTATGGCCTAATCCTGGTGTGAAGCCAGGCCATAGTATTCAAACTGAATTTTGAAAGAAAAAATACTAATTGACATATAATTTACCAATTAACGGAAATCATTCATCAGAAAAAGCATGTTTATCATCAGCAGCACCAGCATGACATGTTGCTTAATACTTAACGGTAAATTCCTGTAAAATTTACAGGGAAAAATAATGAACTGACATTCCCTGCATTTTTCATTTCAGATTTAGTTTGAATTTGTTTTCTTTTAAATAACTATGTTTCTTCTTAGTTTTTTTTTGTTAGGGTTATATTTTACATGCTGTCAAGTAATGTTTGTTGCATATTTCAGTTTACTGTGAAATGTTTTAGTGTTTGTGTGAATGACACTGAGCACCTTCTCTGTATGTTCATGTTTTAATGTTGTTTGGGTTTTGTTTCATCTTGTGACATTCATTCCCACCTGCACTTGGTTGGTGTATTAACATTATATCAGGTTAATAAAATTACGGTATTTAACTGCATATTTAATTTACAATAGTGAAACCTAAAATGTTGTTACCATATTTATTACGGCAATCACAACTGCATACAAACCTGATCAAAGTGATCAAAATTATATAATGTGCTGATAAAATCAATAAATTCCAAATTAATTAAACATAATCTGTAAAATAAAAATAGATATGGAAGGAAATGAGTATTAATACATTTTATTTTGGGGAAGTAAACCTTCTGCTCAGTTCATATGGTATGTCTGATTTTACTCCATGGGTCTGATACAGATATTCAGTGTCTTCTGCTCTGTTCAGCTCATTTCTTGTAGATCTGATGTCATAAACCACCACAGCAACAATGGCCACGCCCACCAGAGCAGAGAGGACCAATCGGATCACAAATTCAGTGAAACCGCAATGTTGAATGCAGTCTGGGAAAACAACAACAAAAACTGTCAAAATAATGCATTTATCTGTCCCAGTTGACTCAGCAGAGCATCCACAAGCTTTACAGTATGTTTTTATTCTGCACATTTTCCTTGTTCGGCCAAATAACATTAGCTAGAATTGCTTCATCTCATTAACTCAGCTCTCATATAAACCTGTGCAATTATGTGGTTCATTCTGCACTGACTGCTAATGTTTTTAGAGCAATATAAGGGACTAAAAAAATAAACCAAACAGGCATGTGGGATTCACTTCTCTGTCTCTCATCAGTTCTCTGTTCCTGTAAAAAAATAAAATGTATGCAAGAAGCAAAAGCACCCCACCCTCATGCTTTTAATTCAATGTAAGGTGCTTTGGATAAATATATCTGCCATAGGCATAAATGCAAATGTTCCCATTTTTATTAATTGGCTTATGTGGTTGATTATTTGAGTAACAAATTAACCCCATGTTTGGTCTCAACTGGATGTGGCTTATTGAGTTTCAACTTCAGGGTGAACTTTACAAAAATTAAAATGAAACTGACACACAGTATAAACACATTCAGACACATTCATGTTCAGTTGCAGTAAATACTAGCCAATATCACCTGAATGTGGCTGATTGAGCTCAGTAATGTTGGCATCCTTTGTGTGATTGATGATTGAATTGTTGACCACAAACCGGGATGACAAAGATTTTGAGTCTGATGATCTTTCTGCTAAAAATTATATATTTTAATGTGGAATGATATCTTAAATATTCATAGATGTTTAGTTATTTGTCGAAATAGAATTAAAGTCATTGTTATAAACATGACGAACAATGAAAATAATAATAAAGAATATAATATATAACTTAAGCAAATGGCAAATTATGCTAATTTTACTCACCATAGACTGTAACATTGAAATTTATGTATCTGGTCTCTTTGTTGAAAATTGTTAGTTGATAAAGTCCAGAGTCTGTGGTTCTGGTGTTGGTGATGGTCAGAGATCCAGTCTGGTCTAGATTTAATCTGTCTCTGAATCTCCCATCAGCCTCAAATGTTGAGTTGCTTTGTGCAAGTCTGTTAACTTCAGCTATCCGAGTGTTTCTAAACATCCACTGTATTAACAGATATTTCTGTGTGTCAGTCACATCAGTGTGTAGAGTGAACGAATCTCCCTCCTTCACTGATATAGACTTCACTTCATCAGTCCCATCTGGAGAATAAACAGAAACATGTTTTCTCACACAATGCTGGTTATTAAGTACCAAACTAAATTTCTATAAACCACTATCAAGCCATTACACATTCTCATGTAGCCTACAATAAATATCGAGAGAGAAAAAAAAAAAAAAAACCTAAATGAAACTGAAAAAAACGTGCTGAAGTATTAGTTCTTCAGCACCAATTTTCATTTGCAAACAGAAGTGAAACATAAAACATGATCTAGAGCAGTTTTCATTTTACTCAACTGTACTTATTAGGTCATAGATTCATACATAGTTCATACAGCATGTTGAATATATATATATATATATATATATTATAACACTGCTTTCAATTTGTGTTATTCATGATCAATACATGAACCTGGACCACAAAACCAGTCTTACTTCGCTGGGGTATATTTGTAGCAATAGCCAAAAATACATTGTATGGGTCAAAATTACAGATTTTTTTCCCCAAAAAATTCTTTGGATAGTAAGTAAAGACCATGTTTCATGTAGGTATTTAGTCAATTTCTTACCGAAAATATATTAAAACTTGTTTTTGATTAGTAATATCCATTGATAAGATCTTCTTTTGGGTGATTTTCTCAGCATTTAGATTTTTCTGTACCCTCAGATTCCAGATTTCCATATAGTTGTATACCTATCCATCCAAATCATACATTAATGGGAAGCTTATTTATTCAGCTTTCAGATCATGTATAAATCTCAATTTTGGAAAATAAACACTTACGACTGGTTTTGTTGTTCAGGGTCACATATATTTCAAAACAAAATAAGCAATTTTGTTTTTTTACAATTCTATTTTTTTAAATACATTACTCAACACACACTCTCAATACTTTTTTTTTTTTACGTTTACTTAGTCTAAACAGAAGCTTACTATTAATATTACTCTGTGCTATCCAGAAAGGACGGGTCCAACTTACCAGCCAGAAACCACAACCACATGGAGAACAACGCAAAGGCATAAATCATATTCCCTCTTTGGCTGTTCACCCAGCAGTGTCTGAAAACAAGTGGAGCTCACTGCAGAGGGAAATTGATCAAATGGGTGGAGCCTGTCCAGTTTATGTTATGCATTTTCGGTAGTAGTTTACTGTCTATCATAAAACATCTATCCGCTTTTAGAATTCTGGTTGAATACATGAGGTGAGCGTTTGTAGCCTTGAGGGATGCGTGCATACATATACTGCTTACATGCATTATGTGAAGGCAAACAAATATCTACTCTCCTCTGCTAGCGGCACACTGAAGTAGGCTGAACAGAGATCAATTACTGTAAAATAAAAGTCTCTGTCTGTTTTTGTCTGCTTTGATTATAGGCATAATTGGGGTGTTACAGTAACTAGTTGTTTCTATTAAAACTCCTGCCTCCACTAAACCTTCAATAGTGTTTTTTATCCTTGCTTCTGCATCTGGACGCAAATGGAATTGTGTTTTTGGGCAGGTGTGCATCTGGCTTGGGTTGAACTCTTACTGGATTTGGTGATTTTATTAATCCTGTAGTAGGCATCTGTGTCATTTTCTTTTTTCCTGAGGACTTCCCAGTAAACTGGTTGCACATAAAATCTTGATTTAATATTTGTCAGCTAAAAATATTTTTAAGTATGGTCTTGTTGGTTCCCAATTACTTCGTTCTCCCTTTTTCATCACTGGTCCTAAATCTTTTGCTTCCCAATTTATTCCTACTTATAATGCAATATGTGGGACAGTGAACTATTTTTACACAAATTCACAATTTGGTATTTAAAGCTGCTCCTTGTTTACCTATTATGATGTACTGTGAGACTATTTAAATTTGTTGTCCTTTTTTCTTCTGTTTTTTTCACCTCTCTCTGAATTATGTTTCATTGGGTAAGGACATTCTGATTTTGGTAACTGTGCTTCGGGTAGTTGCGCTGTGGTTTTTCCTTCAATTTTAATTCGCATAATAGGTTCTTGATCAGCTTTAGTTGTTAATATTGGAAGCTGACCCCGTTAGGATTCTCTGGGCACCTCTAAAAGCATTGACTAGGACCTCCCCAAGGGTGTACAGGGCCCTGCACTGTACATCGTTTAGGCTGTGGCCAATTCTCCCCCCTTCCACCCTGAGGGCGCTGTTGCCATGTCTTGGTACTGTAGGACAGTCAATTTTATGTTGTGCAGGTTGTCCGCATGCCCAGCACACACTTGGAGGACCAGTATGAGGTCTGCCTCTTCCTCTCTGGCCTCTTTCTACTCAAACTCTTTCTACTTCGACTCTTCGCAGGTCTTATCTCATCGACCCTGGCTGTTGATTATAAACATTATTCATGGGTACAGGGGTCGAGTGTGCGGCTGGAGGAACTGCTGTAGGTGGGCTTGGCTGAATAGTTGGTGCAGGAGCATTTACTGGAGAAATCACGGCCAGTCGTTCTGTTTCTTCTTTCTTTACTGAAGTCAGATTTTTTTTTCTTATTCATTTTTGTCAGTTCTTCAAGCTGCAACTGAGTTTCCTCTGTAGCTCTTGTTCTTGGATCTTGAGCTTTTGCTATTTACTTATTTATTTTTGTCATTGGACATATGTGGTTGGGTTCTCTGTCTGTTTCAGCTCTTCTCCCTTTAGGGTCCAGTGTTATTGGGTACTCAGCCCACAGTGCCTATCATACAGCCAAGAGTTTGCCCATAGTTTCTTCCTTAAACACCCAGATCCACTTTTCACCCCCCTCATATATATTTGGGAGGCGAGTGACCAGCTCTTCGAGGTCCTATGAGTCCCAGGGGACATATTGTCCCTTTGCACCCTTCGGGAGTTGTGAAGCTAGTGGTCTTAGTGTCCCCTTTTCTCTGCCCTGTTCCCATTTTCCTTTTATCAAATGACTCCTCTCCTTCATTCACATCCTCATTACTGTCAAACAACTTCTCTCTAACTTATTTTCCTCTTAGCTTTCTTCCTGATTGTTTAATTTTTGTTTCTGTTTCTTTTTCAATAGCCTCTACTTGACCTTCAATTTCTCTTTCCTTTCTTCTCATATCCTGTTTTAATCATTTCTAACGCTATGCGTGCCTGTCTATAACAATCCAGTGGTATATATTCTTTACTTTCTTTTCTCTGTCACCTCTTTGTTTTTACCTACCATTTTTCTTCCAACTCTACCTTTCCTTCCTTCATTTCCTTCATTTCTCTTCATCTGCCTCCTTCAGTATTATTCTAGCTTGTTTTATGCTTTTTAATGCATCTTCTACTTCCTTTTTTAACATTGACATTACTTTCTCTGCTTCTCTTTTTCCTCTCTTTGTACTACTACTTATTTTTTTCAAAGTTTCCATTTCTTCACACAATACCACATCAAGCGTCTCATCCTTTGGCCATTTTGTCATCATATTTTAGTTCTCTTCTGCCATTAGTTTGAAAACTCTTTTTTTTGTTCTTTGCACAGTGGATATTTTAATCCTAATATTTTCTCAGGAGTGGCCTGAATACTTTTTCTATAATATTTTGATCCAATATTTAAATGTATATAACTACCATATTTTTTATGTACTAGTAACTTGATTAGCTATATTATTTTAACTTAATTTAGTTATTTTTCCCAGTTTCTTCTAATTTTGGATGAATGAATGAAACATTTATACAGTGCTTTACAAGGAGAACACCCCCTGCTACCAACAACAACCTAGTTTTCCCAGTAGGTCTCCCATCCAGGTACTGACCAGGCTCAACCCTGCTTAGCTTCAGTGAGCATCCAGGCTTGGGATGCAGGGTGATATGGCTGTGGCTTAAGTTTTAGTCTTTATTTTGTGGCACACTTTTTACATGAATTAATAGTCTTAACTCTATTTTATAATGGCCAGTGGCTTGCGTTCATGCACGGTATCCTTCATGAAAGCCTAAAAAAACACAAATAAGACAAATAAAGATTACCTTTTATTTTACTTCTTACTTAGATGTCAAATAATGACTCATGCATTGCATTTGATACTCACTAGAGAGAAGGCCAGAGTATTGTGGCAATAATCCATTGTGGCAGTGTACATGTATTTGCCCTGTGAGAGTAAAAAGAAAAATTAAGCAGACTACCACTTTCCATTCAAATATGAATTGAAGAAGCTCCATAAAACGTCTAAACTACAGCTGATATGAAAGTCAATTTTTAGATAATAATTAAATATTTTTTTAGACCTATCTATTAACATATTAAAATTATTTGACATCAACTTTTAGCTAATCATTTAACTTTAAATGTTGCACTATTGCTGAAAAATAATAACTTAAGCGATTATTTAACATACCTCTGATTCGTGACACTTCTAGACTTGGTATTTTCTGATTGGTCGTACTGTATAGTCACCTACTGGGCACATCAGGAACAAGAGGGGCTTAAAACTGCCTGGGCCCTGAAACTGTCTGGGCCGTATCTGCCTGCTCCAGGTCTGCAGCCTCCCCATACTCGTTCTGCTTTATCCTAGTCCTCACGCCCACATATTTTGTATGTTTCTCTTAAGGTCCTTAAGTTTAATAGGTTAAAGCCTTGTAACATTCAAGTTAACATTGAACACAACTATGTTCGTCAATACATTTTATACATTAGCCTAATATGATTGTATTATATAAAGCAGGTCTGAAAAGCAAACTTTCTAAATTGCTGGTCAGTTTTTGCTCTGGTTTTCACACTTCATCTCTTTCTCTCTCTTTCTCACTCATGCAAGTCAAGAGAAACCTGCACCTTTTGCCACCTGTGAGAGTTTCAGCTTCAGTTTGTTTCAGAAGTGCATTAAACCACAGGTTTAAACCAAACAACTGAATCGGGTTTAAACAGGTGAAGAAGACTGTGGAGAGACTTGATCAGGCCAACCATCTGTAAATCATGGAGTTCAACAGTCATGAGTGCAACAAAGTGCAACAAAATAGATCGTGATTAGAAATAAAGATCAAATTAAGAGCAGAGGACTCATATAATGTTTACACATTTATTTCTGTGATCGTGTGACTGTGGTCAGTTTTTTCTTCTTCTCAAGCTTTTCATTTCACACTCAACATCCAGGCTTATTGTCACACTTGTTTTGCACCTGCTTAACCAGCTTTTGGCACGTTGCATCCTATGTGTGAATACTGTGCTGTCACGGTTTATTTAAGATTCTTTTGTTCCTCTCTTCCTTCTCTTCTCTGCTTATTCTCTTTTTATTTCTTTGAGTCCTATGTTGTATAAATTAGGGATCACTGTAATTTAGTGTAAGTAATTCACTTTACTGTTTGCTTGACAAGCTTCAAAGTAGTAGTTTTCCCAACATTACCGCAGTGCATGCTGGGAACTGTAGTTCAGCTACAGGCATCGAAACTGTATGCAATCATAGTAGTAAAGCAAAGTTATTTGCTCAATGAAGGTTTGGTACGTTAGACTTTCTCTTTTGCCATTCCTCATCTTCCAACAGTTCAACTGAGGATATAGAGTGAAAATGTTTCCCATGTCATAGAATCTATAACATAAAAATACTTTCACCTACTAAAAATGTGGAGATACTATAATTACCAATTTACTGAGATAAAATGTATCATTTGTCAATCTGTACTAGAGTGTACTTTCATGGCAGAATTTGGATGAAGATAAATGCACCATAATAATCTTGATAAATACATCAGTAATGTGAACGTGTGTATGTGTTTTTTTCCAGACAGATCAAGAGGAGGAAGAGGTGGTGTATGTAGTAGCTGCAGTAAAATGATGATCAGACTGTTATTCTTGTGAAATGAACAATGCTGATTGACATCTCGTCCTTTTATGTTATGTTTCATAAAATAAAATAATTTACAGCAGAGTAATTGCTCTAAAGAGTGGTTCCCAACTCATTTCACTTGAGATATGGAGTCAAATTGCATGGGTGTAAAATGGCTGTAGAAAGATTGTGTCATTGTTATTTTTACACAAGGATTTGAAGGTCTGCTAATAAAATCTTATTAGCTCAATAAAATAATTATTGCCAGGTTTATTTATTTTTGTTTTATTTGTTTTAGTGACAGTGCCCCAGTGCAACTTTTATGATTTCTGTCAGTGTTCCTCTGTTTAGTCATCTATGAACTCTTTGTTTGAATTGTCGTATGAGCTACATTGTGTCTGTGTATCCCTGTTGTGATTAAAGACTCTTATTTATGAAGTGTTTTTGGATTTGCATACAAATGACACTTCACGTCTTTGAAAGATGAAGGTTTGAACAACAAATAATTTTGAAACAAATCAGTAGAAACAGATTTAGTGACCAGTGAGAACAGTGAAGTAATATTAGGTGAGTTTAATCTTGAGTTTTTCTCTTACAGAGTGTTATCTTCATCATCTCATCACGGTTGTGGGAGTTTCCCCTGAAAACAATCCATTAAACAGTTCAGGAAGATGTTGACCACAAGTGGGAGAAAAAACGCTCAAATCAAATACATATGTCAACAACAATCTAAAAACATGAGCTTTTTATAAAATAACAAATGACTAATGATTAATCAGAGTTCAAAGATGTTGTCTTTCTTCTCTTCTGTGAAAGATTTCTGTCTCTGATGTCATAAACCAGAAAAGCAAAAGCAGCCACGCCCACCAGAGCAGAGACAGCCAATCGGATCACAGCTTCA
>JAUMHI010000225.1:0-20608 GCA_032359435.1 Enteromius unitaeniatus | reverse complement strand
CAAAAACATGGTTAAAACTCTTGTATTATAATGAAACCATGGTTAATTTTCATGAGGGGACAACAGGATATGATGTCTACTACAGTGTTCAAGTTGTTTTTGGTATCTCAGACAGAGTAGAAGATGAACAAAGACCAACAGTGTTAATGAGACGAGACTATTCATCATGAAGAAATCTTTAACAACATCATCACCAGCAGCTCTGCTGGAAAAAATAACTAGTTTTAGCTGGTCTCCCAGATTAAACCAGCTAAGACCATCCTGGTTGTATGAATTTCTTCTTTGAGGTGTTGTTTTTGTTTGCTTGTTCTGCAGGAGTGTTTCATGCTGCAACTGATGAAGTGAAGTCAGTGATGGAGGGAGATTCTGTCACTCTAAACCCTGATCTTACTAAAATACAGGGACTTGACCTGCTTCTGTGGAGGTTTGGAGATAAAGGTTCCACCATTGCTCAAGTTGATGGAAATGATATCTCATATGAAGATAATGAGGTATTTAGGGACAGACTCAAGCTGGATCAGACTGGAGCTCTCACCATCACAAACATCAGATCCGGTCTCTCTGGACTTTATAAAGCAGAAATCATCCACAGAGATGGAACTTCATATATAAAATTCAATGTTTCAGTCCATGGTGAAGATATTTTAGAATAATTTATTTGTGTGTGTTATTGTTAATTGAACAGATTTAAAGTCCAAATCCTTCAGAGATTTAGTTTCACAATATCACAGTCATGCTTTTGTTCTGAGTTCATGATGTAAAGAGTGATTGCATTTTTAAAGTTGTGCTTGAAAGAAGTTCATATTGAGTAAGTTATTTGATACAGTATGTTTTTAGTTTCATTTCTTTAGCAGCACTGCTTCATGTTCTAGAGCCAGTAACAGTGTCCAGTGTATTTATTTTCTGTCTGTGAATCTGTTCCTTGTAGATCCTCCATCTGTTCTTGCTTGGGATGAAGCTGACATTAAGAGTGTGTCAGTGAAGGAGGGAGTTTCAGTCACTCTAAATGTTCCTCAACTACAAGGAGATGAGCTGATAGTGTGGAGGTTTGGAGATGAAGGAAAACTCATAGCTAAACATGATAAAGAGGCCAAGAGCTCACCTTTTAGATTCAGAGACAGACTGACGCTGGATCAGACTGGATCTCTGATCATCACAGACACTACATCCACAGACTCTGGACTTTATACAGTGAAGATCAGCAGCAACAGACAGACTTCATACAAGATGTTCCCTGTCTCTGTCACTGGTGAGTATCCAAGTAATAATTGTTTATCAGCTGTCTGTGAATAATTCAGATGATGTGACCCTAAAGGGCTCAGATCATGAGAAATCAAACCTATCTTTAAAATAGAAAAGCTTCAGTGAACAAAGTCATTAGGCCTATATGCTGACTTTGAGACCTCAAAACATTGAATAGTGTTTGTTATCAGACACACATTCACACTGACTCTCTCTTTATCGTTACAGAAGCAGGTCTGTCTTCAGCTGCTGTAGCAGGGATTGTTCTTCTGCTGCTGCTGCTGATGGCTACAGCTGCAGCTACTTGTGTTTATTTTTATCTTCGCAAGAAACTAAATAATCAAAAGCGTAAGTATTACAGACGATACAGCAAGAAAGAGAAACATTAGCTTTGTTGCATGACAATAGATGAATGAAAATACAACATAATCTGCACATGAAGCTTTCATATTAGTAAGATTAGTTCACAAGTTTTATCCAGATTTATTGTACTTTCCTGCTGTTTTAAATATTATTTTTGAGCTTTCTGATGGTCATGAAAAACTGTCATTGCGTGGAAAAGAGCAGCTTTAAAGCCATATGAGTTTGGGAGAAGATGATGAGAGAATAAAAACAGGTTTATTTAGTAATTTATTGTGTTATGTCTCAGTGTTTCTGTCATGTTCATCTGTTCATTCACATATAATCTCATAATTTTTGTTTCTATGTGCTGCTGTAACATGAAGCGAAAATTTCAGAACAACAAGATGAAACATGTGAGTGATGAAATATTGCAGCTTATAGATTTAGAAAAGTGAACTTTTCAGAACTCTGAAAGGGAACTTCAGTCTGAACATATAATATGATTTTCTATTATCAGTAATAATGTATTATAAATGTTCTGCTTTTATTTGATATGAATTGTTTACATCTTATTTCTCCAAATGTTTCTATTTCTTTGTGCTGCTGTGACATGAAGTGGTGATCTCTGAAAAACTAAAGCAGATGTGTGAGTATTACAGCTAAATATTATCACTTTTCAGAAGAAATAAAATACTGAATAAAAAAAGTAATAAATACAATATTTGTTATCTGTGAGAAATCACTGATTTAAAATAGCATTAATGATTGTTGATGTTAATTATCAAGCTTTTGGTGATATATTTGGTAATTTTCTTATACATTAACACTTTACCATTTCTCTTTAAATAATTCAGGTTGAAGAGCGAGTAGAATAATGTAGAATGATGCCACCTCTTTGAACTCAGTTTTTTTGTTCATGTTTATAAGGTTCACTTGTTCTCCTCACTGTGGTCTGTCATGTCTCACAAAAAAGCATCAGAATTACATCTATAGCTAGCATTTTGGGATAAAATTGAACTGGACAGAATAGGAGACTTGTTAGTTTAATTTTATTTAGCCATTGTTATTTGATTCAAACTTTTAGGCGATTTATTTATTTATTTATTTTCAAAATCTGCGTCTGAATATGTATTTAGATATTTTTGCAGACCACTTATTGCAGACCTGGAGCTGGAATTACTGATTATTATTAAAGAGTCATGCAGATATTTCAATGATTATTAGAAGAACATTAAGAATCACATATTATCTCTTCATTGTTTCTGATTTGATCTGTTCATTCACTGATGATCTCCACGTTTCTGTTTCTATGTGCTGTGTGACAAGAAGCTCAGATCTCCACACAACTAAAGCAAATGAGTAAGCTGAATTTAATATGAAAACATCACTTAAATAATATTTAAAATAAATATTTACTGGTGAATTATTGAATAAGTGACACCTAACAGTAAAGACCTATTAGTTCATGCTTTTATTAATATCATCAATGTTAATGATAGGTAATGGATTTACTAACATTATCTAACAGACATTTATTATAGTTGGTAAATACTGTTTGTTTTTATTGGTATTGCTGTTTTAATACTCTTTTTCTATACGCTGCTGTGATATGAAGCGGACGATTGTGCAAAAGAATTGCGTAAGTATTAAACTGATACAGCAGGAGTATTATTGTGCAACAATAGTTCATAAATATACTGTGAAAACTGGTTCTCAGAGATTGGTTGGACACAATATATTTTGTCTACGTTAACTTCAGTATATTTTTACTCTGACCATTCAGCTGTTACAGTGTTCAGTGTCAGACTGGAGCGCTATATGAGGCACTGTACACTATGTACTTATGCAGTACGCTCAGCTGTGTGATGTGTGAATTTTATATTAACAGGTGCATCTCAATAAATTAGAATGTCTAACAGTATCTTAATGTTCATCTGTTTCTATGTGCTGCTGTGACACATGAAGCTGGGGTATCTGAACACCATCAGACAGGTAAGTTTTACAGCTGATACAGCCAGAGAAAAATAAGCTTTACTGTGATACTGTAGTCTAAATGCATAAAATGATTTTTCATCATCAGTATTTATATATTATGAATGTTTTAATTATAAATGTACATGACACAGACACAGAAAAATGCTATGGATCCTTTTGATTATTCTTCCATCTTTTCAGTTCACTCACAAAGTTTTCAAAAGTAACCATTTTAGACTCAAACAGTCAATATGCTAATTCTCTCTGATATCATCAGTTAGTTGATCTTGCACAAGCTTATGAGCAATCTTCAATTCATTAAGTGCCACAAAAAATGTCTCCACACCTTTGTTGATTGATTTCAAATCATCACCAGCACCAATCAAAGCTTTAACTTCCTCCTCTGTGCACACACCAAGCTTTCCCCTACACATAGAATCCAATCTCAACACTTTAATTTAGTGACATTTCATCAGACGTGCCTGACACGAGCAAACATCATCAAGTATCCAAATCACCAAAGACTCCACGGGTCACAACATCCACACAAGCATCAACCTCTCGTTTCAGGGTTTGATCAAACTCAAAATTCTCAACCATAGCTTCTTAGAAATAAACCCTTCTGTTACTCAAAAAGTGGATGAATTTCTGAATCCCTTGAGCTGCTGCTGCATTCCACAGATAGTTGCTCCAAACATTGCCTTGTCTGAGTCTACCACAAGCCTGCATGTCCTTCTAGTTCTGATCTAATCAGGGGATCATAAATACATAGTTGTACAGATGATGAAATGTTTATTAGAAGCACATCTCAGTGTTTCTGATGTGTTTATCTTTTTATTCACTTACAATTTCTTTCTTTCTATGTGCTGCTGCGACATGAAGAGAGGATCTCTGAGAAGCTAAAGGAAATGTGTAAGTTTTCTAGCTGATACTGACGGATATTATACAGTTTAAATGTATATTTGATTGTTTTGTTTTTTATCATCTATTCTGCTTGTGTTTGAATTAGTGCAATTATTAATGAAATGTTTGATTGTCCAGTCTTTGTCCATGTTCATCTTATCTCCTCATTTCAATTTGTCTATGTGCTGCTGTGACATGAAGCGGACGCCTCTGAACGACTAAAGCAATTGTGTAAGTACTACAGCTGAAGCTACAGGAGGAAATGAGCTTTATTGTGCTAAAGCTGAGTATAAATATACAAAACGGTTTTTAAACTTGTGTTTGGTTTAGTGTGATACTGAGTATTGAGCTGCATGACATCTATTGATCACTGTTATCATTGGTTTATCACTGCATAGGAAAAAATGTCAACGCTCCCTCAATATTACATAACTCTTACAAAACCATCATTTACAGACAAAATATATGAAATTGATAACTCACAGTTGGTGAGTCATCTTTCAGCAAAGCACTGCCTCGTTCACATATCAAACATAATCCTTTAATGTTAGCCGCAATGCCATTAAATTAACCATCCACTTGTTTCTGCCATTGGGATCTTTTTGTACAGTCAGAAAAAAGCTGTTTAAACTGGATGGATGCGTCAAAGTCAACATTCAGTGTTGGCGTGTGAGTGAATTGTAATTAGTTCTGTTTTTCTTTTTGTCACTGCTGCTTCCCTTTTTTGTTCGTCCAGAAGTGCTAAAACTTCACAAAATGCAACCGCTTCCGCCACAGCTTTGTTTCTTTTGACCAAGTAGGAATCTTCATAAGAAGCCTGTTTAGTCCAAGTTCAATCCAACATCAGGCCAAGGTCCTTCGTCTTCGTCTGCTGCTAGCACTTCATATTGCCTTTTAGGTGCTTTTCTAACAAAGTGAAGTGCATTTTGATGCCAGAAAAAAACTTAATTATCAGAGATGATGCCGTCAAGACACAGACAAATTTGTCTGTATCTACACACTCATTTACACTTTTAAGACGTTTAAGGCGTGTTCCACTCATTTTCTCATCTTTTTGACTATGCCTCTAATCTGCTTCCTGCAAGGAAACAGAAGGCCCCAATTTATGTTACATTGAAGGAAGAGGCCAGGATGTTAAAACAAGGTGTGCAGATGTACCATTCAATTCATGCAGGTCTCTACACACACAGATTATAACAGTAGACTAACTTTATACATACATGGCTATATTCACATTGATTATACTTGATATTTTGGTTTAGCTCTTCATAAATGGCCTTCACCTCTGCTTTTTATGTTCTCAGTCGGCTCGTTAAGTTTATCTTGAGAAGCCTCATGCAACATTTTCCTGCCTAATCTTGTATTATACTACAAAACCAATATAATTATGATTTTTACATCATCTGAAAGCTGAATGAATAAGCTTTTATAAGAACAATATTTGGGCCGAGATAAAGATTTGAAAATCATGAATCTAAGGGTGCAAAAAAATCTAAATATTGAGAAAAGCGCCTTTTAATTAAGTTCTTATCAATGCATATAAATAAGCAGAAATGTAAGTTTTAATATATATTTATGGTGTAGCATTTACAAAATCTTCATGAAACATGATCTTTATATCCTCATGATTTTTCGCAAAAAAGAAAAGTAGATGATTGACCATACAATGTATCTTTAGCTAGTGCTACAAATATAACCCAGCGAGTTAAGACTTAAGGTTTTGTGGTCCAGGGTCACATCTACTGTACTGTATGGCATAGTAATGAGAAATAAGTGTTTAAGCAATGACGGGGTAACTGTAGAATAGCGAGAGTGTGAAACAGATTAAACACTCACAGAAAGGTTTGAATTGGTTTTAATCATATATAAGCATGTGTAAAACAAATATCATTTTCATTTTATTTTTGAGTGAATTATTCCTTTAACGGTACAAAGACCTGTATTATGTGAAGAGATCGAGAATGATTGTATTACTGTGTGTCACGACCCCTTTAAGTCACATTAATGATGCTTAAACTAATGTTCACACAAAATATTACAGTAATTGATAATGATAATTCATATGAAGTCATTTACATCATGAAGTGATTTTTAGAAGTGCAGGAAGAATCACAGTACAGTATGTGCCCTGTGCGCTCTGGCAGAACCTGATATTGCTGAGTTTGGCGTGTCCCTGGGTCAACATCTTTGTGAATAGCCAATCAGATTTTAAGAACCAGTTTATAGTTTTTGTGAAGTTTAGGCTTACAATCAGTGTTTGGTGCCTGTACATCAGTGTCAGTCATCTATCATTTCCTCTGATTTTAGGCATTACTCATGGGTAGGGTTAGGGTTAGGTGTAGAGATATGGTCAAATATGTTGACCCAGGAACACGTCTAACTCAGCAAAATCAGGACGTGCATCTTCTCTGCGTCTGTCATGTTTATCTTTTCATTCACTTAATATCTCCTCATTTCTTTTTCTATGTGCTTCTGTTACATGAAGCGATGTACTGTGAAAAACAATTGCGTAAGTATTAAAACCCATAAAGAGAAAAATTACAATATAGTCTATAGTCTGAAAATTGCCTAGTCATTCTGTTACAAAAAAAGACTAAAAGTCAGAAAACTAATCATCTTGTTTCTGTTTCTATGCGCTGCTGTGACATGAAGGTGAGATGTCTGAACGACTAAAGCAAATGTGTGAGTATTACAGCTGATCCAAACCCAAAAGACCTTTGTTCATCTTCAGAACACATATTAAGGTATTTTTAATGAAATCAGAGAGCCAGTGACATAATTTTCATTTTTGAGTGAACTAACTCTTTTAGAAAAATCCATACAGAAGGTGGAGTGATTATTAGAAGTACATTAAGAATCATACAGCATCTTCTCAGTTTTTTTGTGTTCATCTGATCTCTCACTAATTCTATGTTTCTTTGTGCAGCTTTGACAAAGAAAGTGGAGAACTCTGAACAGGAAAAATGTAAGTATTACAAACAATACAGCAAGAAATCCTTTAAATACTTAAAAGTTACATATCTTAAAATTAGCAGCGCTTAGTAATTGTCAAAAAACTCAGTTGTCAGTCGTATCTGATAATGAAGGAAAAGGAAATGAAACTGTAACCACAGATATCTGATCATTTACGTGAATGAAATGCAGCAATCTGCAATATTTATTCACACAAATAACTTTTAATGTTTCATTGACTAAATTTTAGTTATATGTGACTTAAGGAACTGGTTAAATGTTATTTGAACCAGTTCACTGAATCAAACTGTCTGAAAGAGCCCGTTGTACTCGGCGGTACTGTCTTAAAGGGCCAGCAGTCTAATAAACCTGCTGCTGTCTGTATCATTAATGTCAATAAAACAACGACAACACAATAAAAGATATTAGGCACTGATTTAAGCAGGCTATTGTTAATTTACATGAATGATAAATGTAACTAATGTAATGTAATTCTGTTTGCAGCTTTGGTTGAAGAAGTAGAGATCGTTGAAGGATTGGGTAAGTCTTACAACCGATACAGCAAGATGTGTTCAATAAAAGGAGTCAATTAATCATCAGAATAATCGAAGTGCCAAAATAATTATTAGTGACAGCTCTATTCATTAATGTACAGAATTAATAACTTTAGTACGACGCATTACAAATACAAATAAAAATCAGACATGAAGAGCTTAGGGATGCTCATTTTCCCAACTGTTAACTGATTATTAACTTAATAAAATAAAAAATGCGAACAAATACACATTTCATTGGTTTTATTAATGTGCAAACAGAATAACAGAGCATCAGCAAAACAGACACCGCTCTTCTGAGAATAGAGTGAAACTAATAGAAAATTATATAAATAAAAAACAAGTAAACACTAAATATTTTCCCATAATTAACAAATAAGTTGGCTAAAGGAAAAGACATAGCATATCTGTCTTCCTGCGCTGTTGTATATTATTATGCCTTTTATACAGCATTGCAGCTTTGAATTAAAATAAGAAGACGATCATCACTTGACTGTGTATGCCTATAAATCCGTTTCCGATGACACATGAGAAAAGACAAGAAGATCAGAGATGGAGAAAGGTGAAAGCAAACGGTTTTTGTTGAAGAGACTGCTATAAGTCAAACGGTTGGAGGCAAACTGGGCAAGAGCCTTGTAGTCCGTAACCCTTGAACATACGGGAGCTTTGACACGTGGTGAGCAGCTGTCTTCAAGTCATCTTCATTCAACTTTTTCTCTATTTATGGAAGTCCAGCTGTATAGTGATGAACAGGAAAAGAATATTTCAAGGAATTGACAGAATTCAGTTATGCTGTATATTAGGTTAGTGGTAGATGTAGGGAAAGCTTTAAAGCATTATCCTTTTAAAAATTGTACTAAATATCATTTACGCTTAATATGTTATTATTGCATACTGTTTTATAATGCACTACAATACTGAAGTATAAATATCTGCCACTGTGCTAAAGAAAATACTGCTATTTTAGTATGGCTGGGCGGTAAAACGATAATGATATGCATCGCGATAGGCAGGTGATCTATAGCAATAAAAAATGTGTTCGATAAAACGTTCAATATTTTGAAGGCTGCGAAGCTAGTTTGGTTGCATTAATAAAGGCTATTGCTCTCTGTGATACACTAACAGCCAATCATGTAACAGTATCAGTAAGTGAAATGTCATCTGCAAATTATGCAAGATCGTTGTCCCCGACAAGATTGGTAATACCACAAACTTTTTTCTCCTGGTCCTTATTTTAAATGGGTCATAAAAAAATTTATAATTATCGTTATCGACTGATATGAAACACTGATATCGTGATACAGTTTTCAGCCATACCGCTCAGCCCTATATTTTAGTGTCTATAGAACAGGCTGTGTGTCCACTAAAGCTAGCTGTGAGTGCATGAAAGCACTTCTGTGTTTTTTCAGTGTCACTATTACCTGATTTGGCAGACAGTTCATTTCTGAATGCATAAATGTTGAGACAGGATTGTTTACTTGCTCTGATATTTCTTTTAAAAGATTTTAGTTTTATTGCTTCTTTTCGTCTTCCGTTGCTGTACCAGCAGGATATGGTGGTTGTGGTATTTATCCCGCCTCTCCTCCATTGTGACATTTTTCAGCTCTTAGCGCTGAGAAGAAAGCGATTGAGTGCTCAGTGTGAAAAAATACGCTAACCTCAGGGGAAAAATATTTATCATGTTACACTATGATCTGTTCATATATCCAACAAAATCGTCTTAATACAATACGAAATGGGCAAGTTGACAAAGATAAATGTAACCTTTGCTTTTAAGTTTGTGTGTTGGAAGATGCGTGACTGAGTTCACAAATCTAGTGTTCGTTTTTGAGAAAAGAGCAAACGCTTAAACAAGATTTAACTTACAAGATCGCAGACAAAGTGCTATTTAAAGAATTCCGTACATTTTATTTCTAATGGTAATTTGATGGTAAATAATTGACATTCAACATGATTTCTTAGAAATGACTAGAATTGAAGTCTAGATCTACTCTCTTTAAAATTTCGGATTGTCTCTGCGTTTCCTTTTAGAATCAGCTGGAAGAGAAGTGAATGAAGAAACCTGCTATTAGTGAATGAGAAGCAAAAGACGAGTTCAGTTTAATGGTAGAGACATTCACATGTTGCAGTCTCTGCTATCATTTCTTGTTGTTCTCTTTATTATTTTTTTACTTTATATTTTACTGAGCTGCTGTTGCACCAAGCCAAGTCAAAGCATGTATTCAACATCTGTGTACAAACTAATACACTAATAACAATAACACTATCTATAACAAAACACTGCAATTTAATTATAATTTATAATAATTTATATTACAATGTATCTATATAAATCTATCAGTTAATTGGCTGCTCAGTTTATTAATGATAATCTCATAGTCTGCATGTGTGCAAATTTTTCACCTACAAGTGAATAAAGAAGTGGCTTCTGCTTGTTTGAACTCCACTTTATAATGTACATGTACAGCATCAATTCTACATGGTAAGACTGTTTTGCTCTTCCTCTTTTTGCATTCGTGAGAGAAACACTAAGCTTGGTGAATCTGGTGCATTCACACTACGGTTTATGGTGCATCAGATCTGCTGCTCATCCATTGACATGAATTAAAATATCACGCCTGAGCTCAAAATGAGTCAATTCAAGTGATGTGTTAAACATATAGGCCTACTTAACATCTAACTATAAAATGTTGACGATCAACATTTAACAATTTCCCTGCTGGAAACATAGCTGGATTTTTACCACTTCTAGCTAGTAAGATTGGGAGACCAGCTGACCAACCAGCTTAAAGAAGCTTGGCCAGGTTGATAGATCAGCTAAAACCAAATATTTTCATCTTAAACTGGCTAAGATCAGCTTAGGCTGGTTTTAGTAGGGGTTTTTTTTCAGCAGGGTTATATATGTACATATTTAGTTGTATTTTATGTTACCCTACACACAGACTTTAATTTCAATTCAATTAAAAAAATTAATTGAATTGAACTTTAAGATGGATGAATCAGCACTCAAGTAATTTCTAGAAGATTCATAAGCTATATATATATATTTTATTTAATATAAATTTTTCTGTAAGTTGTATTGTATTATGTTATTTTGGCCATTGGTGCAATTGTCTGAATAGGTTAATGAGGTCTTATATTTGTACACACTAACACACGTGATTCTACATTATCTGTAGTAAAGTGAAACACTGTAATTAAAAATACTGTGCCTTGAATCTGTTTGTGTATCTGTCTGTTAATAAACACTTTTTACAAATACTGTTTTTTCTGTTTCAATGCAAATTTGACCGAAAGTTATTACTCCACCTTCTAAGTAACATCATCATGGTAGCTCTACATTTTAAGCAGTGTGGTTCAAACGATGGATCTACAACAAAGTAATGTTCAGGTTAGCGTTACCACGGATCATTCAGAAAATGCTACGTGGAATCGTGTACTAAATCCTGAGAAGCAGCAGTATCAAGTTGCTTGCCGGTCGTAAGGCACAACAGGTCATGCAATGTTTGTTCCCAGTATCTCAAAAAAACAGATTTGTTAGTAACCAGAGCATCCCCTTCTGAAAACACATTTGGGAAACGTATAGTGCTATGAGCACAAAACAGAAGCCACCCTGCAAGCCCAGCCCTATAGAATTGCCTCCATGAGGGCCCTAAAAACATTAGCTGACGAGTGAGGAGCACACAAAAGACTATTGCCTAGAGCACTCCACATAAGTCCTGAGGGCCATCATAAAATATGATTCCACAGCCACAGGTTTGTGCAGTAAAAACATATCAGGCTTCAATATTCAGAGGAAACCCTCTGAGCGTGATACCATGCAGTGTGAGAGATTGTTTCGAAAGAGAACTACGCTTTCAGGAAACAGTTGTCAATCCACCATTCATTTCCATAATAATGCATCATACAACGGTTAAACATGGATCTATCTATGGGGAAAAAAAATAGAGAAGTAGGTAAGACTAGTGGTGGTGCCGATTCTGTTCCTTCTCTGACTGAAGAGGAAGAGAAAGTTTGGGCCATCCTAAGGGATTTAAAGGATTGACCTTTATTGTTTGAGCTTTTAAAGAACATGCTGACATTCTCTAGAAGTCCATTCAAAAACGTCCACAACATTGCATCTGAGTGATGGGCATTACTGATGGCTATCCCAGTGTCAAGCCCTGTGGTAAATGACCCCTTGTACATCTGCAGGAAGGGTTACCCTGTCATTAATGTACAAATAGTGTGTGATCACCTGGGGATCTTCACTGAAATAGTGGCAAAATGGCCTGGAAGCACACATGACTCTTTTGATTGTTCATTTATTTGGGCATATCGCATATTAAAATTACATTTGGTTTCAGAAGTTGAATTGTACAAATAAAGTGTGAGGACAACTCTGAATAGAAGACAGTAGTGAAATCACAGGTGGAAAACACAATTAACACAATTCTATGTTTTATAATCATTAAAACTGTTATATATCAAAGCACTAGTCAGATTCTGCTCTGGTTTTCACACTTCATCTTATATTAGGTGCAAATAAACAGAAACCTCTTAGCCACACGTGGCTTCTAAGAGCTTCAGTTTCGACACAGCTTACCAATGTTTGTTCTGTTCTAGCAGAAGCACAGTAAACCACAGCACGTTACCTTATTTTTTCAAAAAACAGCATGGAAGAAGAATGTGGACAGCTCCAACAAGGTGCAGTTAAAATGGCTTATTCCTTCTATCAGGAACGAGCTACAGTTACAATCCTTCAATTAACTGTGAGGTACAATGCTGACAGTCATATTTAATAGATTTATATTGCAGTACAGTATAGTGCTTTTTACCACACGTAGTTTCAGAACAGAACTTTACGCTGCATTTCTGGATTTAATGTCATAAACTACAAAAGCAAGAACAACCACGCCCACCAGAACAGTGATGGCCAATCGGATCACAGCTTCAGTGACACCACAACAGTGAATTTCTGAAAGAGAAAAATAGGACTACAGTTAGGTAGCTAATGGCGAGTCATTGTTTTGGGTGTTTTGTTTAGTTAATTGTGTTAATACTTGAATTTATACCAGGTACCAAACAAATGCTAATGTCAACACTACAGTACCTGAACATGGCTGACAGAGTCTGCTGATGTTCAGATGTGTGGTCTGGTTTGTGATGGGGTTGTTGAGCACACAGCTGTAGGTGTTGTTCTCCTGATATTCCACCTCCAGAGGTAGAGAGAGACTGATGCTGAGATCAGACACACTGATGCTGGACAATAAACTGTTTCCTTTGTACCAGGAGAGAGTCACATGACTCACATTCACCACTGAACACAACAATGAACAATATGATGATGATGAAGATGAAGATGCTGAACATTGTGAAGAGTCTCTGCGGATGACAGGAATGAGCAGACGAGCTGGAAACACACAGAAACAATTATAAAAAACTAGATGTCTCCGAAAAATGGCAGAACATACATTTAGGCAAAAAATAAAAAACAATTTATGTATGAGCCCTTGAATCAGAGGAAAAGTATGCTTCTGGAACAACTAAAACATCAGAAGAATTACAATATATACATATCTGACAATATTAACAGATTTGTTCCCCCAACTAAGACTTTCTAAATACATTTACATTATAAGTATTTTAATAGGCTACTTTGATTTTGTGTCAATACAAAAGTTACTCACGATACACAGTAGCACTGAATTTCTTGACTTGGTCTCCTGACCCTCCCTTGATATTTAGTTCATAGAGGCCAGAGTCTGTGGTTCTGATGTTCATGAGAGTCAGACACCCGGTCTGAGGATCCAGCTGCAGTCTGTCTCTGAATTGTCCTTTAGTACCGTTAAATAATGAGATGTTATTATCATCTAACAGAGCTATGAGAACACCTTGATCTCCAAACTTCCACAGTATCTTATCCCTCTGTGTTACAGTAACATCAGTGTTTAGTGAGACAGATTCCCCCTCCATCACTGACACTGGCTTTACTTCATTCATCTCAACGCCAAACACACCTGCAGAAAAATAAAAGTTACAGACAAATGAAAAATACATTAATAAAGAGCACTAAAACTACTTTTTGTTGTTGCTTAAATAGCTTTTGAGTTGAACATATCCAGACTTTAAGCTAGTAACACGATGCATGTTTAATAGACAGTAACATATTACAATCTGTCAAACCTGAAGCCATAACTTACAGATGAGATGCCACGAATAAAGCGAAACAAACAGGAAAAGCATTCTTCTTTTTGTCAAGAGTATAGCCTATTAATTGCTCATTTTCTTTTAAAGTCCACCAGTTTTGTAATCGCATTACAGTGATGTTGTGAAGCTCGACAGTCAGTGAGAATAAACTGGCCTTTCACTTGTGTCAAGTTAAACCCAGGAAACATGAAGCAGGACTTTCAATGGTGTCTTTTTTCCCCTTTTCAGTTGCGTGTTTCTTGTAATGAAGGTTTAATAAGCCTGTACCCTTTTAGGCATATATGCTGCTGTACTTTTTTATGGACTCTGAATATCTGTAATGTGCACAACCATATATAATGCATTAAAGTTTTATAGATATCAAAGTGCGTATGTGTGTGTACTGGAAAAAAAATCTTCATAATATGCTAGTGTAATGCTAATGAATGCATTGCAAATGAACTGAAATACAATTTAAACAATATTTCAAATATGCTCTAAATGTAGTTCATGAAGTATTAAAGGTACATTTTAAATGTATTGTAAGAAATACACTTAAGTTGCACTAAATATACTTAAAATGGGTCCATTTTAACACAATTTCAATGCATTAAATATATTGCAAATATATAAAAGTTGAACTTGAATGTATCTTAAAATACACTTAATATACTTAAAGTTGTTTGAAAATAATGCATTTAATATGCACTTAGTATAGTATAATTTAAATATATTAAGTATGTCTAAAAAGCACAATTTAAATATATTTCTTTTTCAACTGGGCCGTCTTTCCACAGTCTCCAAAACTTTCGCATGATTGTGGCATTTCGCCTCCGAGTGGCAGTCGTGTGAAACTTTTAATTTGGTCGTGAAGAAACCGCTCCCATCCATTTATGAAGGATCTCAATGATTTATTTAAACGAATAATAATTACACACACAAACACACAAAAGAAACGAACCAGAGGCTTGAGACCTTGAGCATGTATTTCTGTTTGAGACATGAAATAAATTGAACAGCATATAAATAAAACAGCATATAAAAAATACGTACCTTGTCGAAAATATCTATCTATATAAATGCGGTAACTTGTAGCTGAAGTTGGCTCATATTAAATAAATTATAACTTATATAAAAATAAATAAAATCAATTTATAAAATAAATGAAAAATATTTGATTAGGCCTACTCATTAATATATATATATATATATATATATAATACACACATTAATTATACATATGTCTCACTGTTTTTTGTTTTATCTTGTTTTTTTAATTAGAAAGCAACATTTTACTAACGTTTGATTTCTGCAACAGCCCTCAACCTTGACGTAATGACGTCGTTTCAAGCACACCTTCGCGCTCGTAAGAATGTAATGCGGATGTTTCTCACAAACGTCAAACACTAGTGGACCGAGATTAGAAGCTACAGCATTTCGCACTACACTCCACTGTCTCTCAACCTCGTAGCAAAATGAAGATCGTGTTATCAATGATGTTATCCCTGTTCGTCACTGAAAGTAAGTATCTGAATTCTGATTTTCTTTAATGCTTTCGGTTTCACTTTCACCAGGATTACCTGTGGATTACCTGCATGGGTCACAAATGCTGGCTTCAGATCCTCATTAATTCACTAATTAGCATAAAACAAACTATGACGTTTGAATGATTACTTTTACATTAATATGCTAAAAATTCATGTCTATAATTCACATATCCAAAAAATATTTAAAAATAAAATAAAAAAACAACAACAACAACCCACAGTAAGGGCGTTTGAGTTTAGAATAAACCATAATGCTTAATGATAAACAGAATCCAGCTCCTTTAAACAATGCTTAAACAAAGCACCTGCATATAATATCACAGTAATTCAACACTGACAATACAGTATAGCTACCAATCTCCTTGTTGATTTAAAATAAGGGGGAAGATATATATTTATATTTATTTGTTTTTATTTTTTTAATGAGCCCAGAAGAGAGGGAGTCCTCAATTAAAAAGTCCAAATACTTGTTTTGTGAAACTACTTCTATCACCAAGCTTTGGACAGCAATCAAGCATGCATTTGAAAATGTAAACATTCTTATTGAAAACTGGTGTGTTGGGTTTTGTTCTGAAAGGAAGCATTGCAAACATTTCAAATATTGCACTTGACACAAGTTTTTTTTAAAGGAACTTGCATTGCTTTCAAGGTAAGCAGTGTTTGTCCATGCAGACATGCAAATATGCAAAATTAATATATGCAAATGGCTCATAAAAATATGTACCTCGGTGCACTTTTTGCGCAATACCGTTTTTACGTTTCTTGCACATTTTGCATCAGTTTCTAAGAGAAAGAGGATACAGGTTCATTACGTAAACTCTGGCACATTTTTATTACATTGACATTATTGTAAATTATTGTTTTTTTATTTGTATGAAAAGCAATAAAAGGTGTCTAAGTTTTACTGCCTCTAGTGTTCATTTCTTTTGGAAACTTTAGTGGTATGTACTTATTGGTACGTATTTTGTGTCTCGCTAAAAAGTGCACCCAGGTACAATATGTTTATGCCAAGAGACAAGGTAGGAAATAAAGCATTTAGAAAACCAATATCTCTGTTTAAATATCTTCTGTTTGTTCTGCAGGTGTGTTCGGTGTTGATGAAGTGAAGACGGTGATAGAGGGAGATTCTATCGCTCTACAGACTGACTTTACTGAAATGCAAAAAGATGGCCTAACGGACTGGAAAGTTAATAACACTAACATCGCAACAATCAATAAAGGAACTGGTAAAGTTGAATACAGTGATGCTAAGTTGACAGTGATCTTTAGCGGTAGGCTTAATCTGGATCAAACTGGATGTCTCACCATCTGGAACATCAGACTCAAACACGCCGGTGAATATAAAGTGGAGAGCGTCAGCAGTGCAGGCACCAAATCCAAGACGTTTAAAGTTATTGTAAAAGGTGTATTGTAAATTCAATCTAAGCTTCTTTGTGGGAATATGCAAAGCAAGCTGAATGTTTAATGACTGTGAAAATGTTTTTTGCAGAATCTTTACTCAAGTCTGTTGAAGATAAAGATGAAATAAAGGTATTGTCAGCCACGAAGGGAAATTCTGAAACTCTACACGCTGAAACTGAACTACAGGAACATGATCTAATACTCTGGAGATTTGGAGCTGAAGGATCTCTCATTGCTAAAGGCGATATAGAAGACAATCGCACATCATACTATGATGTTGACGATGGGAGATTCAGAGGCAGACTGGAGCTTGACAGAAAGACTGGGTCTCTGACCATCACCGACCTCGATACTGAGCACACTGGAGAATTCAGACTAAAGATCATCAGTGACAGAAGAGTCTTATTTAAAAGATTCACTGTTACTGTCTCTGGTGAGTCACTTTATTCTTTCTGTACAACTCTAGTGTCTATAATAATTTACATGTTTATTTAATGTCTGTCTCTCTTTATCCTTACAGTACTAGGTCTTTCTCCAGGTGCTGTAGCAGGGATATGTATTGGTGTTCTGCTGCTGGTCGCTGCAGCAGCTGTAGCTGCTGGTGTTATCATTTATTGTCGACGTGGTCACTACAAATTAAAATATCTAATGTGTAAGTCAAGTAAAAGTCATGCAGATGATGAAGAATCACTCAGTAGCCAAGCATTTCTGACAGGTTCATCTGATTTTTTATTTCTGTTTCTATGTGCTGCTGTGACATGAAGCCAAAGTCTCTAAACATCTAGAGCAAATGAGTAAGTATTACAGCTAATATAAGAGGAAAGTGAGGCTTATTGTGCTACAGTAGATTTTAAATGTCAGTATTCATCATTTGATTTGACAGTGTTATGCTGAATGACATTTATATATTAGTGACTGAATCTCTCCTCAATTCTGTTTCTATGTGCTGCTGTGACATAAAGCCAAGATGACTGAAAAACTAGAGCGAATGAGTAGGTATTACAGCTGATGCAACGGGGAACATTTTGCTTTATTGTGCCACAGCCAAGTTCCTTGTGCATTAAATGATTCTGAACCAATTGCATGTCATCAAGTCAAGTCTGACTCTCAATGAGCCAAAACGGGGAGACCCTTGGAGTGTTTCATTAAAATAAATGAATAATGGATTTCACTAATGTTTAAGCCATGCAGAGCTTGAAGTTTTGTGATTGTAATTTACAAAGTGTTTCAGTCATGTTCATTTGGTCATTCACTTACAATCTCCTCATTTCTGTTTTGCTGTGATATGAAGCCAAGACCAATGAAAAAGACCTGGGTAAGTGTTAGAAACGATGCAGCCAGAGAGTTTTATTGTAAAATAATTGTTCATAAATATGATATGAAACTTATTTTTTAACCTGTCGGTGTTTCTAGTGCATTACAAAACAATCAAACGATGAACGTGCAGTGTGAAGTGCTTATTGTGAAGAATTACAAAGTATTTTCTCAGTGCTTCTGTCATGTTGATCTGTTCATTCACTTTTAATCTCATCATTTCTGTTTCTATGTGCTGCTGTGACATGAAGAGAAGATCACTGTACAACTAAATCAAATGGGTAAATATTAAAACTGATTAGAAAAAAGGCTTTATGATGAGTTTAGAGTAAAATAAGAAAAACAAGTGTTAGATGTAACATAAACCTATATATATATATAAGTTTCAATTGGAAAGTATGTTACTGTTCTATACTGTTCAGTATTATTGTAATTGTAGATCATTGATCATGCAGTTGATGAAGTGATTATTAGAAGCACATGCACTATCCAACACTTTCTCAGTGTTTCTGATATGTTCCTCTTTTCATTTACTTATAATCTCATTTACTTCTAATTTATATAACCTCCTTATTTCTCTGTTTCTTTGTGCTGCTACAGATGAATCCAATATGAGTGAAAATGAAAAAAGTAAGTTTCCATACTCCATATTTTCATATATTTTCATTAGAAATTGATGGGTGTGATAATTACTAAAGCATTGAGCTGCATGACATTAATATGCTGATGTAATTGTTATAGATCGTTAAAAAGTTGTGCAGATGATAAAGTGGTTATTAGAAGCACATCACACAGTATCTTCTCATATTTCTGACATATTCAGTATGTTCATTCATTTAAAATCTCTTCATTTCTGTTTCTGTGTGCTGCTGTGAAGACAAGCTCTATGAAAAACTAAAGCAAATGTGTAAGTATTCAGTATACAATGATAATACAGTAATACATTGAAAGAAGACTGTTGATGTAGCTACAGTACAGTTTAAATGTGTAAAATATTTTCCATAGCCAATATTTACATTTTTAAACTACAAGTTGTGCTTGTGTTGGATTGAGGTGTGATTGTCCAGTATTGAGCGATGATGAAGTGAATAGCTTTTCTGTTATGTTCATCTCATATGTTAATTCATTCTTTATCTCCTAATTTTAGTGTTTCATTTACTGTTCATTCACTCTTAATCTTCTCATTACTCTTTCTATGTGCTGCTGTGACATGAAGCGAAGGACTATGAAAAAGTATTACGTAAGTTTCAAAGCAAATACGACAAAAGAGAAAGGAGTTTTATTGTTTAAATGTATAAATTTTTATGGTACACTGTTAAAAATAAAAATGGTTGAAAAGGTTCTTTACAGACGTGCCACAGAACAACCCTTCAGTCAAAGGTTCTTTAAAGAACCATCTCTATAATCTGAAGAACCTTCTATTGCCACAAAGAACCTTATGTGAAACAGATTTTAAAGGTTCTTTATGGAACTATTTAGACAAAAAGGTTCCTCTATAGCATCATGAAACACCTTTATTTTTAATTCGTCATCACTAATTTTAATACAAAATAACATTAAGCAACATTAAGCAGTGAGAAGTATTGTTTATTCACATTAATGTTGATTTCACACATATCTGTAATTATTACATAATGAAGATTCATTTTTTCCATGTGCTGCTGTGACATGAAGCCGAGATCTCTAAACGAATAGAGCGACTGCGTAAGTATCTCAGCTGAGAAGAGAGCGAATGTGTGCTTTATTGCGCTACAGTAGATTTTAAATGTGTGAAAATTATTTTGATCATATTCAACATTTATCATTTTTGTGATATACAATACTACATTAATTGTTCCTAAAACATGCATGAACTGTAGTGTTTGTTCATGTTGTGTTCTTCTGACATTAGAACTCATAGAAAACTAAAAAAGCTGTAACTCATTTTGTTGGTGTTTCTGTCACGATCATCTGTTCAATCACTCATAACCTCTTTTCATAATTATTTCTTTGTGCTGCTGTGACAGGTGAGCAGAAGATCCCAGAGCGACTGTGTGAGTATTAAAACTGATGCAGCAAACGATTATCTTTAATAGATTAAATACAAAATGATGTTTAATATCTAATATTTATCATTTTCACCACACATTCTGCTTGTGTAACGTTCCTCCGTGTAGTGGTAATGAGGACGCAGGAGTCAGAAACGTAATGTATAAAATAAAAGACTTTTAA
>JAUMHI010000224.1:0-10499 GCA_032359435.1 Enteromius unitaeniatus | reverse complement strand
GCCAATGAAAATCATTGGCGTGTTTAGATACACGCAGTTTGTTTGGCATCTCGAAGCGAGATTCCTATTCGTCGGTCATCAACGTGACGTCGAAGTGACCGACTGAAAGGGAACTACATTATCCAAAATTACAGCACTAATGTTAAATACAGGATGTGTCATAAGCAGTACATTGTTAAAAGATACTTAAGGGATCCTGTTTTTAAGCAAAAGCAAAAGGAATATTATACAAGCAAATCCAAAAATTAATTGAATTTCTATGAACAACGAAAGAAAATGTTTAAAGAACTCTATCATAGTGATCCACATTTTAAGGCCTGCCACAAAAACTACTATTTATTTAAATCTTTAAACAAAAAATCTGCACTCAAGCTACGGTGTGCAGAACACATTCGGCACAAATACAGAAAAATTAATTGTCTGCAACAGACAACAGAAACAATTACAAATAGGCAACCTGTTGAAATAATAAATAAAGCAGCATTAAAGGCATTTAAGTGATAAAACAAGGGCCAACATATTGTTGGCAACATATGGGCCAACAAGAGCACTTTTCTTGAATCAAGTGCGTAGTTGCGATAATCAAAGCTTCCAAAAGAACCCAACAATTGTTTCCCAATGTTTGACAGGTAACTATGTTCACACCTGCTTTGACTGTCCTGATCAATGCATCTGGAAGGATAGAGAAACTGAATGGATCTGTCACAGCTGCCATACAACACTTTTGAGAGGTCTAATGCCAGATATTGCTACAGTTAATAAACTTCAGTTCACTCACATTCCTCCAGAACTCTCTGATTTAAACATCTTAGAAAGACATCTTATTGCTAAGTATATTCCCTTTGCTAAAATTGTATCACTTCCTAAAGGTCAACAGAAAGCTATTAAGGGAGCTGTAATTTCTGTTGCATCTGACATACAAACAACAGTAAATTGTTTACCCAGACCAAGAAGTGAATCACAGCTGCAAACAGAGACACTAAAAAGACGCCTATATGCTACCAAGGTCACTACCAGTTTCAGACTGTGAATATGCATAAGGTCTTGCGTGCTTTACAAAAACTTAGAGAAATCCATTCAGAATATAAAAAAATTGTTATTAACACTGAGCTCACAGCTGATAAAATGCTTAATGATTGCAATCAGTCTACTACAAATGACCATAGTGAATATGATTGTAATGCTCAGTAGGAAGGTAGCGGAGACAGGAGGTAAGTATAAACAATCAGTTTTATTGAAAAGGAAGGTAAAGTTCAATGAATCAGTATTCATTGAATTCTTTGACTGGGTAGCACTGTGAGTGAAGAGACTTCATGCAGTCAATGAGGTGAGTTGCAAGCGAACTCCTGATGGAAGTTTTCTTCTCTGAAGTGTTTAGCAATCTCAGTGTTGTTCATTTTCCTTTCTGTTTCCTCCTACAGGTTCTGATGGAGCTGTACTCAGCGTGGATGAGCGTCCCATAGTCTAGGGAAACAGATAAGTGATTCAGGTGAGTTGAAACTGGTAAGAGTTTTCTCACGTGTAGATACGAGGCAGTGTTTGATGAATGAACTGGGAGTTCCGTGGTGAAACGAGACCCAGTGAATAAAACTCCAATCTCCGTTTGAGAGTATCCTAGTGAAGACAGCGAGCAGAATGAAGATCTCCAAACACAATGGCAGGTGAGTATAAAAACTTGAATTCAACAGAGTGCAGTAACAAAGTCCAGAGTTCACGTGGCAGGTAGGCATAAGGTAAGTAAAGAGATGTTACCTCGTTCTCAGCCGAAGAGTGAATGAAGAGTTGAGGCTTTTAAGCAGCGCCTCTGATTAGATTCAGGTTGTTTGTTATTAAAACTCTGGTGACTGTGAACGTGTGACTTCGGCTGCGCTGGACTCAGCGCCACCTGGTGGTGTGACATTGATGAACAAATGGACATTGAAACCAGTGGCCGAAGTGAGAACCCTGAACACCAGAGTGATGACAACCAACAAAATGACTGCGGTGGTGACCCTGATACTTCCACAGAACAGCCCTCTGGTCTTAGACAGCAACTGTTGTCTTATGATGATGGCATATTTTGTATTGCCCTGGCAGAAAGAAATAGTCCTGTAAGCATTTTCAAAGTTCCAAAACTGGAGTCTATGGGATTCCCAACACAGTTCCCTGATAGGAAGAACACACTTGATGAGCCTGACAGAGCAAAACATATTTCCCCCAGCAGGTACTTTAACGCTAGACTATTGTGTAGAGATAATCGTTGGGCAAGAGACACAACCTACATATTCTTTGCACAATTTGTGACTGAAATGCACGTGGTCACATCTAGTATGTCTATACAGCTGCGAAAAGCAAAACCCATGACCAGTGATGGACGCAGAATAAACTGTTCACTGCTGCAGGACAAGCACGAGTTAGAAAAGCTTATAAATAATAAAGAAGCAACACTTTTAATGCAGCTGTTAAGAGGGACTTCAGCATACTGGGAGAAAATTCTGCGTGATTTGTTTGCTATGCTAAGACAGCTAGGGACTCCCACATTTTTATGTACATTTAGTGCTGCTGAGATGAGATGGCCTGAAGTGATTACCGCTATTAAAGCACAACAAGGTGAAACTGTGAAATTCTCTGAATTAGACTGGTCAGAAAAATGTGAAATATTAAGAAGCAACCCACTCACAACCATGCGGATGTTTGAAAAACGCGTTGAAGCCTTAATGAGGGATCTCATCATGTCACCAGCTCAACCTATCAGTGAAGTAATTTACTTTTTTTACAGAGTAGAGTTCCAACAGCGTGGCTCTCCACACATTCACTGCTTATTTTGGGTAAAAGATGCTCCAAAGTTTGAAAATGATGAAGATCAGGATGTTTGTGATTTCATTGATACATCTCATGCAAATTACCAGACCCAAACAAAGACCCAGAACTACACAGAATTGTAACTAAAGTGCAGATGCACAGTCGAAACCACTCAAAATCCTGTAAAAAAATGAAAAAGCACTGCAGATCAGTTTGAAGAAGAAAATGGATCAGATGAAAAAGATTATACCACTGTTGCAAAAGAACAGCTTCAGAACGTTTGGGATCTACTGAACGATCCAACTCATAGTTTTGAAACAGTCACAAAGCTGCTGCAAGAAGTTAACATGACTTATGAAGAGTATGAAAATTGTCTTGAATCTATTTCAACATCAAATATTATTGTCATGGAGAGACGACCAAAGGACTGCTGGGTTAATGGCTATAATACACTGCTGTTAAGAGCCTGGAATGCAAACATGGATATACAGTTTATTCTAAATCCCTATAGCTGCATTATGTACATTCTCTCATACATCTCCAAAGCTGAGCATTAAATGAGTGATTACTTGAAGAGAGTAATAAAAGACTCAAGTCACGATAACCTGTCTGAACGTGACTCCATGAAGCAGGTCATGAATGCCTATGCAAAAAACAGAGAGGTCAGCGCTCAAGAGGCAGTCGCTCGCATATGCAGTCTGAAATTGAAATCATCATCTCGTGCTGTCGTATTTATTTATACCTACTGATGACAACGCTGTAAAGATGAGTTTACAGTTGAAACACTTGCAGACCATGGATGATGATGTGGAGACAGGATTGCCAGAGAAATATAAGGCCAGACCTAACAGACCTGAATTTGAGAGCATCTGCATGGCAGAGTTTGCAAGTGAATACCGCATTGTTTATGGAATGCAGAAAAAGGGTAAACATGTTTTGCCACTCCAAAAAAACATGGGACAGATACAGAAAAGAATGAAAGGAAAACCTGCTGTCAGATTTGCATGTTTCTCAGAGCAGAAACATTCAGAAACATTTTATGGAACTCTTCTTAAACTTTACTTGCCATATTGCACAGATAAACAGCTAAAGTCCTCAAGATTTCCAACATATGAATCATTTTATGCATTTGCTTCAGTAAAACTACCACGAACCGATGAACTACAGCGTGTGTGCATGATTGTAAAAAGAAATCGTGAGAAATATGAAAAGCATAATGAGGCTATAGAACAGGCGTTTGAGGATTTTGAACAGAATGGTCCAATTGAAGATGCATGGACTACACTGGCACCTGCAAATGAACTAATCAGATTGGAAAGCATTCTGGAACGTGAATCAAATGATCCAAATGAAATTAATGAACAAGACAACATTCCTGAATTCACAGTATCAACCTCTATCAGCCATGCCTGTAATAGAATCTACCCAGCTGAATTCTACACAAATTCGCGAAATGTATAAAAGCTTGAATGAAACACAAGCTTCAATCTTTTTTGCGGTTCGTGACTGCTGCAAAAGATGTGTCTCTGGTGAAAACCCACAGCAATTTTTATATTTCTTGAATGGAGGAGCTGGAATTGGTAAATCCCATGTCATTAAAACTATTTATGCAGAAGCAACCAAGATTTTACACAGGCTTCCATGCATACGAGAGCATACTGACATTTCAAATCTAACTGTTCTTCTAAAAGCATTCACAGACACTGCAGCCTTTAATATCTCAGGTAAAACACTGCACTGTCTTCTGAAGCTCCCAAGAAGCTTGAAGCCTCCTTACCAAGGCCTAGGAAATAGCTTGGATGAAATGAGGGCAGACCTTTCTAATGCATACATTTTGATTATTGATGAAATCTCAATGGTGTCAAAACAGTTGTTTGCCTATGTGAACTGGAGACTGCAACAGATTAAAGGAAACCAGAAACCTTTTGGTGGATTATCATTATTATGCGTGGGGGATTTTCATCAGCTGCCACCGCTGGGAAGAGCAAAACCACTCTGTGTGTATGAGGACTATGTGCTGGACTTCTGGAAAGATCATTTTCAAATGATAACCTTGACACAGATCATGAGACAGAAAGATGATCTTGTATTTGCTGAGCTGCTCAACTGGCTGAGAGTAAAAAATAAGCATGAGAAGCTGACTGAGCTGACTGATGAAGACAAGAGCATGTTAGAAGCTGTCACAAGATCTTCCTCTGAAGAGTGTCCCACTCATGCATTAGACATATTTGCAACCAATAAAGAGGTATACAATCAAAATACAGAAGCCATATCTTTGCACTTTTCAACCTTGACGCACATGACTACAAAAAAGATCCAAGATCCATTCAGAGGGGACAAAGGTGATCTTTTTGACACACTACAGATTGCAATTGATGCATGAGTGATGCTTACCAGAAACATTGATGTGGAAGATGGACTGGTCAATGGTACTTTTGGCAGTGTGGCAAAAATAATAACTCAGAACCGAAACAGTGTTATGTTTGTGCACTTAATTGGTCTGCATTTAGATAATGTAAATGCTGGACAGAAACATCGCAACAAAGTACCTGATGGAGATGACAATACTGTCTATATCGAGAGGTCAGAGGAACCACTAAAAAGAAAAGGAACAGTTCGAAGTTTCCCATGAAACTTGCCTTCGCATGTACCATTCATAAGGTGCAAGGAATGACAACAGATTGTGCTGTCATATCTCTAAAGCACATATTTGAACCAGGCATGGCATATGTTGCACTCAGCAGAACCACATCACTTGGTGGATTACATATTGTTGACTTTCACAATGTCCAGCCTATCCTACAGGATTCCTTGTACAGGATTCAAATCTGAAACCAGCTCTTAAAATTATTCATCAAAACACTGAGGGACTTCAGTGTCGTATGGCCGATTTAAAATGCCACCATGAGCTTCTCTTGGCTGATATTTTATGTCTAACTGAAACACACCTTTCAGGATCAGTTGTTCCTGCGCATATTCAGCTGGATGGATACACCATGTACAACCGACAACAGAAAACAACACACTTTTGGATCTTGTATTCATCAGCAACTCACACTCAGAGCTGGTGTACTGCAGACATACTACAACTATCATGATCCTGTCTACTGCGTGTTGGGATAGAAACGTTAATAGAGTATTAAAGCTACCACTGAGAAAAATGTAATATGTAAGTAATAGGTATCACACAGAACAAATGTGCAGTTTTATTACATCCAAATGTGAATGAATCCCAGACAAACAAAACTAAACCATGACTACACTAGACCAGAATTTAAACAGACCTGACTACACTGACCTACAATGGGTAACACAAACAAACTTAGACAAAAAACAATGGTAACATGAGTGTTACATGTTAGATGTTATTGGGGGATGTTTGTAACATGTAAGGGTAGTCAATGAAAAAGACCTGTTAACATACATTTTAGTCAATTTCAGAATTTAAAACAAGAGATAAATTAAAAAGAAAAAGGAGAAAAACTGAGTGACACCAAAAGAAAGGAATTATCAAAAGCAAAAGGAATTCTAATAACTAAACCCCAACCCAAATAAAACTCCACTCCTTACCTACTACTTAACAAAGAAAAAATTACCTGTTTACCCGTTTCCTTTCTCTTGGTTATTTTAGCAAGTCTTAATTGACAATCAAAGTTAAATAAGACAAAGCAAAGCAGGGCTTTACACTCCTTAAAAACATTCAGTAACAGGTGTTCATTAACACATATAAAAGTGTTCAAGAGTTTAAATAAACAAAGGCAAAATCAAGTTAACAAATAATTAACAAAAACAAGAAATTGTGTAACAAAGCTTAAATTTAACAAAAACACAGTTGACACAAAGCGTACATCCGCCCCCCCCCCACACACACACTCTCTCTCTCTCTCTCTCTCTCTCTCTCTCTTTCTCTCTGTCTGCTGAAAAAAACATAAATAAATCACTTTCAAATCACCACATATGCTGTTTTTCACTAAGCACTTGCCTTCTAGGGATAGAGTGGTAATCAGAGACATGACGTGATGATTCAATTATGGGTAAGACTCCCTTTTGGCCAGCAGGGGGCAACCTAAGGCAGGACATCACGCCACCCTGAGCACCTGCCCGTGAAGGGAGGTGTATGCAACATGGATCAAAAATGGTGAATTGGATGTGATGCTTTGAGGCCAGAAGCATCAAGAGAGGGGCTGTAAGAAATTACAAGCTGCCTAAGATTCCCACTGAACCAGGTCCATTCAACACCGCATTATCCCACATGGCTAATTGTGACATGAGACAGATTTCTTGGTTGGTGACCACACCAATCAGTATTAGTGTTCAGTACATAGTTCACATGAATGCAAACAGTAAAATTAATTGTAAGAGAAAAAAAGGTTAATCAGACAATACAGTGTTTCTGTGTGTGTGTGTGTGTCCTTTCCAAGGGTCACCACCTTGACGTGGTCGAAAGCTTTGTGTGCTCCAATGATCCCAAAAAAAGTCAAACTAGAGCTTTTTACTCTAGTTCGGCATGTTTTTATGGGTGAGGTTCCAGACTAAGTGCGATCCAAATGGCCAACAACTGAAAAAAAATTAAATTTGAGCATTACTTGATTTTGTCTTTCTTGATCAATTCATAACAATATGTATATAGTAGTATAGTGGTTAGAATTATGATTCTAGCATAATTAGCATGTTACTATCATGGTTAGCAAAGATTAAGAGAAGTTGCTAGGTTGCTGCTACGAACATCGTACGTCCGATTGCTTATAAAAGTCATAATATACCAGTATACCATTCCCGAATAGGCCGCACGATTTGACGCTCGTTTTGTGGGTCTACGACAAATGGTGTGTGACTAGTCACGCACCGAAAAGCATACAGAAAAATAATAATAAGTATGTGAGATAGTAATAGTGAAGCTTTGCCTTAGGGCAAGCTCCACTAATAATAATAATAATAAGTTTATGTAGTGGATCAGTAAGTTGGCTTTCTCAAGCCAACTTAATAATAAGTTTAAGTAGTAGATCAGTAAGTTGGCTATCTCAAGCCAACTTAATAATGTTGAATTTCATTGGCATAAAAATGATAGTTGAGACCAAGATGATGAAGATCTTAAGATCAGACCAAGTGGCATTATGTAAAGTATAAATAATAGTGGGCCAAGAACAGATCCCTGAGGAACACCTTGCTTCAGAGTGACAGTGGGTGAGCGAAAATCCTTAACAGAGATGTAGAATTGCCAGTTTGAAAGATAGGAAGAGAATCAGGAAAGAGCAGTACCAGAGATACCCAGACCAGAGAGACGAGAAATTAATAAATCATGGGAAACAGTATCAAAGGCAGAGCTGAGATCGAGTAGCAGTAGAATAGACAAGGAACCAGAATCACTAGAAAGCAGTAGATCATTCACTACCTTTACAAGTGCAGTTTCATTAGGAGAGGGTGAAAACCAGATTGAAAAGGGTCAAATAGATTTTTTTTTTTAGAAAAGACTGGAGTTGGGCAGCAACAGTGCTTTCCAGTAATTTAGCTATAAATGGTAAATTAGAAATGGGACGTTAGTTGGATAGAATTGAGGGGTCAAGGTTGGGTTTCTTGAGCACAGGTGTAACTGCAGCAGTTTTTAGTGGCAGAGGAAATAAAGAAGAGGTAAGAGATGCTGAAGTTGACAAAGTTTCTGGAGGTGACAGGATGAGGAGTTAGATTTTAATATTATTAAAAGTTTTGGGTCTTCAGGGTAAAACAGGACAGAGACTGACTGGACAGATTTGATGAATGGCTGAGCTCTGTATTAGTAGGGAAACACTGGTGGACGGCATTAGTCTTTTCAAGCAGATAATCTAGAAATGAGCAGCAAAACTCATTAGAGGCTAGGGCATCCTGAGGTGGGGGGTTAGTAAGTTTATCTATTGTATTAAATAATGTTTTTGGCCTGTTGCTGGATTTATGAATTGTAGCAGAGACAAAGTCACAGCGAGCTGAACTGAGAGCGGATTTATAAGATTTTAGAAGATCAACCAAAGGTAAATAATGAACAGTAAGACCAGTTTTCAGTAGCCTTAAGAATACAAAGCTCAGGGGTGGAGAAGAGTGGGAAGCAGGGACATTTCTGATCTTAATAGGGGCATGCTGCTGTAGAATTTCAGAAATTACAGAATTGTAATTGGATAGTATCACAGACGGAGAAGGAATATCAATGAAAGGTCTGAAGAGAAAATAGAACTAGAAAATGATACAGTATCAATAGCTGTCAGATTGCGGTATGATATAACAGTCTTAAGGCATTTCAAATGTATAGGCAGATTGAGGCTAAAGTCAAGGAGTTTGTGGTCAGAAATACCAGTGTCAAAAGCAAAAATGGGAGTGATGTTTGGAAGTAGACAATCAATGGTTAGACCAGATACACGGAGGGGCATCGGGCTTAGAGCAAAAGCTACTCCTAAACATTTGGGGTGAACGGTGAATATACCGTGGACGCCGGGGAATCCCTAGACTCTAGGCAATGTTCATACATCATAGAATCAAGACGGAGGGCAGTTCAAGGCCATTAGTTGCGATGGTAAATATCCAATATCCATTATGGAAGTGAGATGCAGAAAGAAGCAAAAAAGAGGAGAAAAAAGAGAAAAAGCTAAACTTTTGTCCAAGGCATTATTGAACTGAGCAAGTGAGAGCCAACCCCAGGCAAAACTATGCTAACGTTAGCCAAACCCTGAGATGCCACTTCACTAAAACAGCAGACCAAATAGGAGATAGCACCCCAAATAGCAAGCAGTAAACGAACAGCGCAACCGACTGAGAGAGCAATGACTCACCCATCAGAAGAGCTGAGCATGGTGGAGACGCCAACAGGGCAGAGGGCTCGCAGTTCACAGACAGCAAAAACTTAACAGAGACAGTCCAGTTTAATTTAGTTAAATGCAAGCATCAGCAGTGTGGAATGAAATAATCCAAAACAACCAAAAAAGAATTGTAGAGAAACGTGCAGCAGAAACATAGAAAACATACAAAAAATCCAGGTACGAAGTGGCAGCATCCCGGAACCAGTGGTTCTCTTCCCGTAAACGCAAGTCCGTAAACAAACTCTGTAACCATATACACAAATGCTTGAGCGCTGTCTCCATCACCTTGATCACCATGAGAATAGATGTTTGTCTCCTTTGTGATACTAGAGAAATACGTACCCAGGCCTTCATAGACTCAACTTTTCCTGCTATCTCAGCCAGAGACAGAGAGCATGAACCAACACATACAAGAAGAACTAGCTAAAGGGTTCATCCGACCATCTACCTCACCAGCCTGTTTTTCTTAGTCAAAAAGAAGGACGGAGGCCTTCGTCCATGCATAGACTATCGAGCCCTGAATGAGATATCTATCAAGTACAGATACCCCCTGCCACTGGTTCCAGCCACCCTAGAACAGCTGCGTTCGGCTACTTCACCAAATTGGACCTTCGTAGTGCATACAACCTGGTCCGCATCAGAGCCGGTGACGAGTGGAAGACTCTCCACAACAACGGGCACTACGAATATCTGGTTATGCCCTTTGGACTGTCAAATAGCCCAGCTGTGTTCCAATCCCTCGTCAATGACCTCTTCAGAGAAATGCTTAACAGATTCGTGATCTTTTACATTGACGACTTCCTGGTTTACTCTGAGACTCCCACCCACTCTGGATCCTCTGCAGTTTGCTTATCGTCCCAACCGTTCCACGGACGATGCCATCGCAACCACACTTCA
>JAUMHI010000221.1:33140-47059 GCA_032359435.1 Enteromius unitaeniatus | reverse complement strand
ATATGGTTTTTTGATTTTCACCTTGTACTGTGTTTTGTTGGTTTCATTATTCTATTAAATTAACATATTTTGATGTTAATAATTAACAGCTACAAAACATTAAACAAATGTATATATAAAATAAGAAAAAAATTGTCTTACTTCGACCCGATTTCCTATGTAGTCACAGCTATTATTGTTGGGAACCACTTTCACTTCATAAGAGAGAGGAAAGAAACTGCAGGGGAAACTCCATGTTTCAGGGGGGTACCACTCAAATACATCATCTTGGATCTTGGTGATATTAACTTTATCTGGCTTGACTGAGGGTTTGAAACAACATTTTGTTTAGCAGTCTAGTACAGTTGGGCTTGCTTGTTTGATTGATGAGTGAAATATTCAATTAAAACTTCTGAAGTGAAGGGAGGTGACTTATGGCCAGGTATGGTGACCCATACTTGAAATTTGTGCTCCGCATTTAACCCATCCAACATGGAGTGAGAATCGAACAACCACACACACACACACACACCGTGAACACACCCAGGGAGCAGTTGGGGGTGACTTGCTCAAGGGTCTCACCTCAGTCATGGTATAGAAGCTGGAGAGAGTGCTGGAAATTCACTCCCACCACCTACAATCCCTGTCGGACCAGGGGCCTCGAACCCCTGACCTTTAGGTTACACGTCTAACTCCCTATCCATTAGGCCACGAGTGCTACGATTACCTTTTGAAACCCTAAATTCCAGTGGTCTACTATCATTAAACTATTACTAAAAAATGTATTTGTGTTCATGTTGTGTTGTGTTTTGCTCCTTGTTACCCTATTTTTCTATGTGTTTTGCTCATATTTAGTTGTTGATTGGTTTTACCTCGATTAGCTTTATTGATTAATCCCCTGCACCTGCGTTCCTAATTGTCTGTTCGGTTTTAATTTGTTAGTCTATTCATTACATTTCTTGTTTTTCTTTGATTTATATTCAAGTTGTCATGTTGGATTATCTCTGTGTTTGTCATTGAAGACCGTTTGTTATTTCATGCTTCCTGCTTTCTCCCTGCCTCAATGTTACATGACAATTAGTCAAGTTCTTTAATTTTATTTTTTTATTTTTTTATAAATGGCTTCTTCATACCCTTGTGAAAAAGAAGTGTGATTAATTGTATTTATGCCTACTTGCAAATAACAATATTAATTAAATAAATGTCCACAAAAGACATGTGGGTATGTGCATTGCATGTACTGACCATCCGGGGGCAAACAAATCTCTTACCAATGTCTCGGATGAGGAAAGTCCTTTGGTGCTCCTCCAGCCTATACAGATTTCGGACAAGTAGTGTGAGGTTGATGATCTTAGACTCTTCGGAGTACTTACAGTAATCCTTGTCAATACAAGTCAGCCCAGATATATCCGAGTCCAGAGTGCAGTTGATGGGACTAGAGTTTCTGAACAAACACAAGGACAGTTTAGCATTCATTTGGTGTTTTAAGATAATCCTAAATAAATTGAATGGTTAGGCCTATACTTCAATAATACAACCCAACTCAAAATAAAGTCCAGAGTAAGAATAATCATTAATCATTACCGGATTGCTGTGAAATATACCACAGCTCTTTGAATCCGTTCCTGATGCCATTTCCAAGAGCAATGAAATTGTCCGTTATAGTTTCTTGTGGTGCAATAAATGAATTCTAGGCAGATAAGAAGAAAAGCAGTTTTATTTAAGATAAATGGCCACAACGTTACATTCCTATTCATATTACATAAACGTATGTAAATTAAAATAATTACAGGAGCAATAAGTACATCGATCTGTGACAACTGACTTGAGTTATGAGCGTTATTGAGTTATAATCACTGAATTATTGATTGATTCACAGTTCTAGTAATAATTAACTAAACAAGATAAAACTGGTGAAATAAGCGTATTTAATACAGGGTGGGCCATTTATATGACAAATTAAGGATTTTTACATACATCCTTTTAACACTTGAATCCTATCCAATCCAGCCCACTTTCATGGCAATTTTATAAGGTGGCTAATTCATACAAATTTGTTAAACCTTTGCTAAATCTTATATATATACAAACTGGTAACTCGTAAAATATATAATTACCGTCTCGCATGAATCATATAAAAGTCTTTATAAGTGACTTATTCTCACTTGGAAACATGACTTCTTTTAGAACAATATTAATTAACAGAGCCAACGCCCTAAGCTCACGTGCTCACTTGTGACCAAATTCACATGACACTAAAACCAAGTCAGTAAGGATCAATTTTATCATGCCATAGTCAACTTTAAATACTTAAAATGTGTTTTTCCAACAACAAAATTATGGCCAGTAAAAATGCAGTAAAAGTGGCTAGTGACTTTAAAAAAAAAAACAATCCTTCCTGGAAAAAAGCAAAAACTACTTCCATCTTAAGACCATCCAAAGAGGTTAAGGTGGTTTAACTTTTTGCATGGCATTTTATTGAGTACATAAACATATTTGTAGTATACTTAGCATGAAATAAATGGGTTTCAAATACATTTAAATATATTTATTTTTCACTAGGGTATTTAAAAAAAAATAGACCTATAATTTAATTTGTTATGCTCAGTTTAAGTACATTTCAATTAAGTTAAATGATCTGCAGTAAAATAATAAAAATAATTAAAAAATTATATCCAGATGTTTTAAATTTTAAACTTTAGACTACATTAATTCCAAAGTAAGTGTTAACCTTCATACTTACCTCTGTCCTTAGATTGTATAAGAACTCCTCCTTTAGGAAACTCAACAGGATGGACCAGTAGTAGTGTGTAATTTAAAAGATCTCTGTTTGGTTTGTGACATGTGAAGTTTCCCCCATGCAGCCCATCTATTGTAACAGTGACAAGATTCCCTGTCTCAGCGATGCTTTCCCCATTCCTCTCCCAGTAAATTTCCTTTTCTTTATATTGCTCTCCACAATGCAGTGATACCTCAAAGCTGGACAGATCAGATATCTCCAAAGCCACAACTATAACAGTAACAATTGTTTACCAGACTCATCATTTGATTTAATAGCACAGTAAATACATAATGTGTTTTACAAGAAGGCATATATTTTTATTCACCAAGAATGCATGAAAATGTTAAAAAGTGACATATGTAAATAGTTAAAGACATATGTATTGTTACAATTTATTTTAATTATGTTCTTTTAAACTTTCTGTTCTTGATAGAATCCTGAAAATATACATAAATAAATATAATGGTAACACCTTATAATAACTACACACTATGAATCATTAGTTAAGCATTAGTAAACAGTCAGTTCATCCTTTTATAAAGCATTGTTCCAACATTAATAGTCATTAGTAAGCAGTTTTTAAATACAGCTATTAATGCCTTGTTCTTTATTTGTAAGCATATCTAAAAGTAGAAAGAAGATTTAAATGGTCAGTTATCTTCTAACAGAAAAAATAAACAAACAGCACAGAACTATTCATTTCAAGATGTAAAAAATACTGCAAAAACACTTTTATTTTATTTTTTCTATGAAACTGATGGTTTGTTTTTCATTTATCAAGTGTAAAGTTGTACAATTACATTTTACATCTTGAAAAAAAAAATTCTGTGTTCTTTATCCCTGTGTTTGTTTAATTTTGTTGTTTAGAATATAAATTAGCCTTTAAATCTGCTTTATAAATGCTTTACAAGGTATAAACAGTCCTCACAAAAACAGACGTCTGGCAATTACTAAATGCTTTATAACTACCTGACTTAATCATGAATTAGAGGAGGAACATGTTTTAATAAAGCATTTATTAACACACTGAACAACTATTATTGTGTGTCTAAATAATAATATTTATTAATGTACATTTAAATAATTTATTAAATCATTTACTTAGACTTTCTAAATTATCTTATTAAACACTGACTACTCTTAAATAACTGGTTTGTAAATAACGTAATAATGTAAAAAATTATAACTGATCATTAATAAAGTATGATAATACAATAATTAAACATTATATATGTATATGCTCAAGAACATTTGTAGATGCACTTGTAAACTCTTTACTAATGCATAATAATGTTGGAACAATGGTTTATAAAGGACAAAAGAAATACTTACTAATGCTTAACCAATCATTCATAGTGTGTAGTTATTATAAAGTGTTACCCATCTAATTTATTTTAGTTTGCAGTCTCATTTCCTGGTTTAGCTAATGTAAGTGGGCATGGCCTTCAAACGAAGCACAGACCTGGAAGTTATTTTAGCTAGTTATTTATGGATTGTACCTAATCCATTGTACTTAATAATCTTTTTATGTATTATCTGATGTAGTGAAGCAAGAGTAATTGAGAGTAACACAGGAAAATATGCATTTAAGATGCCGAAAGGAAGTGTATGTGTACTTTGAGTATTGTCTTTGTTACTTCGATATAAGTATATACATATATATATTATAAATACCTTTAATATCACTTTTAAGTAATGTGTCCTTGCTAAGTACAATGTCAATAAATGGGATTTAAGCAATAGTCACCATTTGGTTTGATGAACCTCAGTGAAGTGCTGCTTGCCATCTGAAGAGCAGCTTGAAGAATAACAAAGACGATCTTGTTCATCTAAAAAGAAAAAAAAAGATAGTATTGATATGAACAATTATGTTACAAAATAAAGTAAATTTAATTATTAAAATATATGAAATATTACTAAGTGTAAATATTTAATATAAATTCATATTAAAGTGTATATATATATATATATATATATATGTATGTATATATATATATATAAATACACACACACACACACACACACACACACACATATATAGTGATAGACACCTTTTCTTTAATCTTACCTTGAGTGAGTTGTGGTGACTCTCTCGTTCCCTTTCACTATAGTTGTCTTGGACCTGAGCAACATTTATATATGTATGCAATACAGAAGTGTGAATTTCCAGCAAGCAGAAGTATCAAGTTCTAAACAAAAGGATATGGAAACCAATGTGGTGAAGCAGGTTTTCATTTGGGATTTCCATGAGCTATGTAACAGTGCTTGTTATGTGGTAGGGGCTTTGACAGGAGCAATTATGTATGACAATGTACAGGTCATCTCTCACGATTAAATCATTTCCTCTGAGTGAAATATATTGTTAGATTTTGTTGTTTTTTGTTGTTGTTTGCATGTTTTTTGCACTTTTCTTTTCAGTCACAAATACATATATAAACTGCTGTTCGAATGTTTGGCATCAGTAAGATAATGTCCCTTATACTCATCAGGTTACATTTATATGATCGTTTATATGAAAAATGAAAATAAAAATAAATAAAAACAATGAAATTTTCATTAGCCATTATTCAGTGCCCCATAATCTTTCAGAAATCATTATAATTGCACTGATAAGTTTACTATAATTGATAAGTTTACTATCAATGTAAATCAGCATAGTACATTTCTGAAGGATCATGTGATACTGAAAGCTGGAGTAATGGCTGAAGAAAATGTAGTTTGAATTATATAAAATATATTAAATTAGAGAACTGTCATTTTAAATTGCAATAACATTTTTACAGATTTTTAAACAGTTTTACAAATAAATGGAGACTTTAAACACATTAAAACATTAAACATCTTTCTGATCCAACATACATATTTATATAACTGAAAAAGCTTACTTTTACTTTTACTTCTTACATTAATTAGGCCACTGCTGCCAAATGCAAATGTGTGTGTGTTAATTTGAAAATTATGTTGCACTTGTGCATTACACCACAGTCGTGGTATGAGTTCTAGGTAAAAAAACTGAACATGAGAAAGTGCACACCTTTATCATCATAGTGTTTAACCACAAACCAAAACTCATTACATAATTAACGGGAATTCCAAGGTACTTAATAGGACTATACGACAAGGAAAATGCATAAAATAATAAAGCCACTAAACTAAAGCCACATGTACTTTTATAAATAAAGTATACAAACTCCTCCTTTAAAAAGAAATGAATAAATAGGACTAACTAGCTTTAAAATAGATATATGTTGAGATAAACATGGTGGTAAATAAACACAAAGGGTAAGTGCAACATGAAGATTTTTTTAAAAATTATGCAGAGTGGTCAAAAGTACTCATAAGAACTATCCATTTAGATCCTTTAAATGAGTCACTGCATTATATCAATTACTGAAAGCTAAATGTCTTCCAAATAAGCCAGCCAGAAGGCAACATTGGCAAGAAACATAAACCATATATGACAAAAAATAAATAAATAATAAATAAATAACCTTGGGAGGAACTGTTCCAATTCTCTTCTGGCCTAGTGAACAGACTCAGTTTGACATCGCTAAAACTGTTTCAGCATGAAACATCTCATTATTAGTGCTATTTGATCTCAGCACTACATACAACACTATTGACCACAACATTCTCTTGAATACACTAGAAAACGTCTAGGTTACCTAGGTTAGGTAACCCACGTTCCCTGAAGGAGGGATCGGAGACGTTACATATGGGAACTCGCCAGAGAGACCAATTGCCTTTGAGCTTTATACAAGGGGCCAAATGAATATTGGGATGCACTCGATTGTGCTCAAGTGCACCTCATCACTGTGTGAGTATAAGAGGGCACGAGCACAGTGCACATGCAGATTTTTGCTGAAGAGCCGAATCAGCGTCAGTGCAACCTCAGAGTCGTGGCACGAAAGTGTAACGTCTCCGTTCCCTCCTTCAGGGAACGTGGGTTACGTTCGTAACCTAGACGTTACCCTTTTAGTCTAATCACTTCGACGTTACATATGGGAACACCCATGGAACAGGCCACTACCCTTGAGGCCGCATTGCACGGAGACCCCCCACCGACGGTTGAGATACTTTTTCAAGTTTATCAACAGAGAAGTCTGCATGTAACCTTCCCAAACCACAGGGCTGCCAGTTGTACTAAAGCAGGCGGTTGGGGAGCGGAGCACATGACTACACACATAGTTTCTGCATGTGGAAATTAAGAAATGCAATATATCGATAAGATTATAGGTATAATTGAAGGGAAACACAGCCTTCTGGCTGACTGGAATAATGAGATTTGTAGCCACACCTACAGGGCGAAGGAGACCCAGAGGTAGCACAACCAGAGCTACTCCACTCTAGGTCTGACTGCGGGGCAGGGAGGACTCAGGTTCAGCTATTACAGGGGAACACTGAGAAAAATGGTACACAGATGCTGTGGGAGTGGCGCAGCAAGCCGACCCCAGCTGGCCCCCCCTCACCTGCTGTCTTCAGTGAAGACACAGGAGGACACAGCCTCTATGCGGAGGTCATAGAACCTGGCAAAGGTGTTGGGTGTCACCCATCCCGCAGCCCTACAGATATCTGCTAGAGAGGCACCATGAGCCAAAGCATAGGATGAAGCATATGAAGGCTTGTAAGTCCCCCACCCTCTTAATGGAGGCCAGCACAGTCAGAAGCGTTGTTTTCAGCTGACTGGAGGGGCTCGAAGGGAGCCTGCTGCAGGCCATGTAGGGCGACGGCAAGGTCCCAAGAGGGTACGAGGTGTGGTCTTGGTGGATTAACCTGACGCGCACCTCTGAAGAACTGCACGATGAGTTGGTGTTTCCCAAGGGACGCACCCTCCACTGCATCGTGATATGCGGCTATGGCAGTGACATACACTTTGAGAGTCGAAGGGGACAGCCTGAGCTCCAACTTCTCTTGCAGGAAAGAAAGCACAACTGTGATTGTGCATCCCTGTGGGTCCTCTCCATGAGAGGAGCACCAGTCGATGAATAGACCCCATCTCAGAGCATAACCCTGCTTCGTAGAGGGAGCTCTTTCTTGAGAGATAGTCTATATCACAGTGCTTGAAAGGCTGGAAAGGTCTGACGCATCCCGTCCAGGAACCAGACGTGCAGGTTTCAAAGATCAGGGTGCGGGTGCCATATCATGCCCATCCCCTGAGAAAGAAGGTCCTTCCTCAAGGGGATCTTCCAGGGAGGTGCTGCTGCGAGAAACATGAGGTCTGTAAACCATGTCCGGGAGGGCGAATATGGCACTACCAGCAGGACTTGCTCCTCGTCCTCCCTGATCTTACACAAGGTCTGTGCAAAGAGGCCCACTGGCGGAAAGGCGTACTTGAGCCCAGGAGGCCAGCTGTGTGCCAGTGCATCCCTGCTGAGTGATTTCTTGGACTCGTGGAGGGAATAAAACAACCGGCAAAATGGGCAGACTCGGGGGAGGCGAAGAGGTCTATCTTGGCCGAAGTGGTTCTGTATCAGCTGATCTACCTGAGGGTGAAAGGTTCTCCAGAGTGGGTGGACTGCCTAGATAATGCCTAGAATATCAAAAATCAACTGCACTAGAGGCTTATTCTATTTAGCACCCTAACTCTTGAACAGTCTTAGTATTATTTGGGAGCAGACACACTCTGTTAGTTTAAATCAGGATTAAAGACTCACTGCGTGTAACCTAGCAAGGACATATCACACATTGCATTTCTATAATTCAAATGACTAAAGAGATTGTTAGGATGCATTATTTATCCAGGGTGGGTTGACTGCCGTGAGAGCTGATCGGCTGCATGGTTGAATATCCCTGGAATGTGAACAGTGCACAGCAATTTCAGCCGCTTGTGACTCCACAGGAGCAGATGGCGGGCGAGTTGTGACATGCCGCAGGAGCGTAGACCACCTTGTTTGGTGATGTACGCAACGACCGCTGGGTTGTCCGTCCGGACCAGAACGTGCTTGTGGCGGAGCATCAGAAGAAAGTGACGCAGGGCCAGAAGTACTGCTAACAACTTGATAGTCAATTGATATGCCAAAGCAGCCGGACGACAGTCCAGGGGCCCGAAGCTGCCTGCACGTTGCATACAGCACCCCAACCCGTGGATGAGGCATCCGTGTTGACCACGACATGCCTGAACACCTGGCCCAGGGGTACTCCGACCTGGAGAAAAGGGTTGGTCCAAGGGTTGGTCCAGGTGGCGACACTGCGGAGAAACGCCAATCCAGAGTGTGCCATGGTGCCATGCCCATCAAGGATTAAGCAAGCCCAGCGGCGTGACAGAGATCGTCTGCACTGTACCAACATCAGATATTCAACTGCACTGATATTCTCTGGTAAAACAAACTCCCTGAATACTGATGGTGGTTATTTTTGGGCGGCCACCTGGTCCCAATCCCCTACCCAGCGCTTCAGCAGGTTTATATGGTAGATCTGATAAAGATTATAGCGACCCGGCTGTCATACTCGGTAGTCGACTGGTCACACACATTCTTCCACTGTGTAGGGCCCCTGCCACTGGGCCAAAAACTTACAGGCTGCGTTGGGGACCAGGACCATCACCCTGTATCCTGGGTTGAATTCCCGCGGTTGTTCCCAGACTAATGGCACGATGCAGTCTATCCTTTCCCTCATCTCCCGGATGTGTTCGACAGTGGTACGATGGGCTGCCGACTGCTGCTCCTTGGCCACGTCAAGTAGTAGCCTGGGGGACTTCTCGGATTCCGAACAACACATAAGGCAGAAGCAGGTCCCAATCCTTCTTGTCCTCGGCCGCCACCCTCCAGAGCATCTGTTTGAGTGTTTGGTTAAAACGCTCGACGAGGCCATCTGTTTGGGGGTGGTACACTGAACCTAAATCTGTCAGGTTTCAGGGCTGTCGTTGAGCAACACTGAGTTTTAGCACCCTCTAAAGATTTTCAATTGGATTTAGATCCGGAGACTGGTTAGGCCTCACCAGAACCTTGATATGCTCCCACTCCTTGGTTTTCCTGGCTGTGTGCTTTGGGTCATTGTCATGTTGGAAGACCCAGCCACAACTCATCTTTAATGCTCTGACTGAGGGAAGAAGGGTTTTGCCCAATATATCACAATACATGGCCCCATTCATTCTCTCTTTAATACAGTGCAGTTGTCCTGTCCCCTGTGCAGAAAAACACCCTCAGCATGATGCTTCCAGCCCTGTGCTTCACTGTAGGTATGGTATTATTGGGATGATACTCATTATTCTTGTTCCTCCAAACATGGCGAATGGAGTTAAGACCAAAAAGTTCTACTTTGGTCTCATCTGACCCCAGGACTTTCTCCTATAACTCCTCTGGATCATCCAGACATAGGCTGACTTAAGCAGGGGAACCTTCCGTGAGATGCAAGATTTTAAACCTTGATGTCATAAGGCAGTGGTTCTCAATCCTGGTCCTCGCGCCCCCTTGCTCTGCATTTTTTGCATGTCTCTCTTTGTTAACACACCTGATTCTGATAATCAGCTCATTAGAAGAGAGCTCCGTGCATGAGCTGTGTTCCCAATCGACATGGTCCCTACACAGTGTCCGTTAAAGTTTACTTCACCTCGGAACATTCAATAAGTGAATATGATTTAAATTACATCTCTGTAGGGTTTAAAGGGAAATCAATTAACAAATTAATTAATTAATTGATTTTGAGGAATAACCTTACATTTACAATTTTTCCTTTACATTAGCTCTATGGTTAGTCTATGCAAATGAGCTCAAAGAGTCACAACACTGTGTATGGACCACGTCGATTGGGAACACAGCTCCTGCACGGAGCTCTCTTCTAATGAGCTGATTATCAGAATCAGCTGTGTTAACAAAGAGAGACATGCAAAATATGCAGAGCAGAGGGGCCACTGTCATAAGGTATTACTGATAGTAGCCTTGTAAACGAGCTCAGCTCCCAGCTCTCTTCACGGCATTTACCAGCTCCCCCCGTGTAGTTCTGGGCTGATTCTTCACCATTCTGAGCATCATTGATACCCCACAAGGTGGACATCTTCCGTGGGGCCCCAAATTTCTGACAATTGCTCCAACAGTTTTTTCAACAAGCTGCTTGGCAATTGGCCCGTAGCCCTTTCCAGCTTTGTGAAGGTCTACAATTTGGTCTAGCTCTTTGTTTTTGCCCATGTTGCTACTTAGACTTTGGCTGTTTGTGGGGTGCACAGGTGTCTTTATTGACAGCTAACAACCTCAGTGGCTTCTAATTTAGAATCATGAGCAGAGTGTAGCTGGACTACTTACAAGCAAAATAACCAGTCTTTAAGGGTCAGAAATCTGGCTGATAAGCAAGTAATCAAATACTTATTTGAAACATTAATTCACAAATAAATTGTTTAAAAAAATCATACAATGTGATTTCTTCATTTTTCTTTTTAGATTCTGTCTCTTACAGTAGAAATGCACCTATGCTGAAAATTGTAGACGCGTCCATGATTTCTAAGTAAAAGAACTTGCAAAATCACAGGGTGATCAAATACTTATTGATCTCACTATATAATATCAACTATGCATTCAGTTAGTTTTGTGGATTGGTGTGCTTCATCAGGTATCATCTGCGTACTATATATTTATAACTCCTTGCAGATACCGTTCTTACCATTCTTTTCAAGAATGAAAGACACAACTCCACTGAAGACACCATTCTTTCTAGTATTTTCATTAAAAAAAGAGAGATTTGAAACTGGTCAGTAGTTACATATCATATTCAGTGTTGTGCAAGTTTCTTCCAAACTGTAATATATTATATATATTACGTGTTACTGCTGTTTAAAAGTAATTCCTTACATTACAATATTACTGATTTAAAATTGTAATGCGTTACATGACTCCTGTATTACTTTGAAGTTACTTTCACCAAAATAACCGTCAGTGCAGCTGAAGACTTTCAAATTCAAATACACGCAATATGCTAAAGCTTGTCACAGCATCAGCAAAAGTAGCCTAATTACCAGGAATATGTCCAAGGAAAATAGTAGGAAGATATAGAGTTTGTGTCACAAAGATAAATTTCCTGACTCGCCATCTCCTCTGATGCACCATAAGTCATCATTATGGATTAAAATTATAATGAAATTTATTGAATTTTTTTTGTAAGTGGTCATTTAAAGCTTTTTGTATTCATGTATTTTTTTGCTAAATTTCAGTTAATTTTTGTGAAGCACCCCTGTTCAAGATATTGTCAGTGCACCCAAATAAATGTAGACCCTTTACTGTTCTGAATGATGTAATACTAGTAAAATGATGGCGTCTGCGATTTAGTTTCCACTGCAGGTGCTTTAATGTTTAAACATTGTTATATGCTTAAAATGTTTTTATTGCATTTTAGGCAAGTTGTGATGATTTGAAAAGGTTAAATTGATCAAACATTGTTTATGATCAGCACTGTCTGCCACTGGTCACTTTGTTGTTAAATAAACGAAAACGTATATTTAACGAACAAATATTCTCCATTTTTCTAAATTAACTTAATAAAAAAACAAAGTGAAACATCATTATTTTGCCATTACACACAAAACTGATATGTTTTATTAGATGAAACAGTATAAGCTGCTTTGGTAGAAGGGGAAAAAAATATGGGCTCCAGCCACTTGCCAGTGCAAGCCGGGAATCACAGCGAGCCGGGCGGAGCTAATAGCCTCAGACCCGCAACACAGAGGACGAAATCATGCCACTGTTGGGCCAGTAGCCACGCAACACTTCTGTAAAACCTGCCCTAAATACGCCTTCACTTTTTTTGAAGTCCTTGAAATGAAGACTGTCTGCCCCGACCCTGCTTAATTTCTTCTCACAATAATTCTCCTTCCAAAATAAGCGATTTTCATTCTGGTGGTAATTTTTATTTAAGTAATCTTACAGTAGATTGTAGAAAACGGTTTCATTGTGGATGTTAGGTTAGTTGATTTCAATGAAGTCTGCAGTTTAAGTTAAGTGCTCCGATATTTTGTTAAATGACAATCAGTCAGTGTTAACACTGTATACTGGAGTATAGATTATATTTCGGCCTTGTTTTGCATTCAGTGCATGATGCTAAAACAGTTAGCATTTAGGGTTGAGTGCTCTTTATTAACAAGTTTTTTTTTTTTGTTTTTTTTGTTTTTTTTTTTATGTACATCTTCCAAAAACTGTGATCCAAGCCTGTCAAATTAATTGTACTCTGTAGCTTACATCTGTTACAAACTAAAAGCATATAACATGCTTATTTTATTGGTCAAAGAAAGTCTGTCAATGTGGTTAATTAATTTATTTTTTTATGTTTCTTTTTGCAGAGAAAGCATGGTAGTCACTTGCAGAGATACAGTGCCCTAACAGCACCAAAAAAAAGAAAAATGGAAAGGAAGGAGACTCCTTCAACATCCAGACAGTTGACATTGGGACAAACAAAGCAAGTCACACAGAAGAATGTTGATCATGCAGTGTTGAATTTTGCAACGCAGAGTCTCCAGCCCTTTAGTGTGGTGGAACAACCATCATTTATAGCTTTCTTGCATGATCTTTAGCCTATCACCTCCCTCATGTCAAGGTCCACTTTACGACGTAAGATGGATGAGGCAGCACTTGAGATTAAGAATAATATAAAAAAAGCAATGTCAGAGATAGATTTCATAGCAACGACAACAGATTGTTGGAGTTCAAGGAGAAGAGGTTTCATTGGTGTCACCGCCCACTGGGTTGACCCTAAGAGCCTGGAGAGGTGCTCAGTAGCAATAGCATGCAGGCAGCTCAAAGGCCCACATACCTTTGATGTTTTAGCTTATGCTCTAAATGACATTCATTCTGAATTTGACTCTCAGAACAAGGTTGTTCGAACTACTATGGACAACGGGTCAAACTTTTTAAAGACATTCCGCATATATGGAGAGCAAGATGAGAACAACAACTCTGCTTCAGATGAGACAAGTGATGTGATATGTGATGGAGATGATGAGGATGTGGATGGTGCTGAGGTCGACTTCGTAGAGGTCACAGCTGTTTTAGATGAGGATGATGGCTTACAATTCCATCTTCCAAAGCATCATCGTTGTGCCTGCAATTGATTAAACTTGGTTTCCACAGTGGATGCAGCCACAGCCTGTTCACTCTACTTCTACTTTGGCTCTTGACGAAGGCGGTCGCATCTGCTCTCCCTCCCTTATCTCTCCTGCTTGCTACTTTGTCTTGTCTGT
>JAUMHI010000221.1:10855-33040 GCA_032359435.1 Enteromius unitaeniatus | reverse complement strand
TTTGTTACCTAACTTACCTGTCAGTGTCACTAATGGCCCATTAGGGGAGGGGTCTTTGTCTCTTCAGGTGATAATCATTGAATATTAATGACCATTCTCACTCCCCGCATACTGGCTTTCAGCCTCAAAACATGTCTTTTAAAATTTAAAACACTATATTGCTTTCTCTGAAAAAGTAAGTGGAATGATTTTCACATCATTATGAAGTAAATATTCTAGCCTAATAGACTGGTTACTCAAAAGTACTGTGCATTACTCTTAAGTGTGTGTTTCATGGCCTTATTTCAGCTACTTTAAAAAACTTTACTAACCACACATTTTTTTTCTAAAAAATGTAAATGCAAACATGTAAATTCATCTTTGTCACGTATTATTGTAGAATAATTTGTGCTGATTACAAGAAAAATACAGGGTTGGTCAATAATATGTTCTAAGAAGCTGATAAAAGCACAAATATCAGAGCATGTCCAAACATCTAAAGTGCCCCAAAATCACCTCAGACAGTTAAGGTACAAATTTGTTTATTTATATTAAGGTACATTTCTGTAAAGGGTACTGCCCCAGTGACAATGGTATGTACCTTTTTTGGTACAAATTTGTACCTTTTCTGAGTGTACAAAGTACTAAAATATACAACATGATTTTTATTCCAATAAGATGATAAATGATGTGGTACTACTCTTCACATAAACCTGACCACAAATACTAAAAAACAGTAAAATAATGGTGTAAACTCATGTCTGTAAATTCACCAGTAAATGTTAAGAGAATGTGCAGGATGGTTACAATCTGTAACCTTTTTGCTGGGTGAATCACAGGGCTATAAATATGCTTACACTGCTCTCTGAGTGCTATGCAGGTCAAACAACCACAGCCCTGATGCATGACATGCAGAGCAGCTCTAGAACCCCCTAAAAGTACTGTGGTTGGGAATTGCTGCTGAACCAACTGTTGATGCTCACTATGACTACACTGCTGAAGCAAAAAAAAAAACTCATGTGAAACTACTGTTTGACATCACCATGGTCATTTAATGTGGTGGGTTTATGCTTATAAAAAGGCCAACGTGGGTTGAAATACTTGAAATTTGCAGATTGCATTTCTAGAAATGCACATTGTACTTTGCCATTTATAATATGCAGTATCTCACAAAAGTTACATTTACATTTTTGTAAATATTTTATTATATATTTTCAAGGGACAACGCTAAAGATATGAAACTCTGATATAATGTAAAGTAATCAGTGTACAGTTTGTATGGGGTGTAAAGTTGATGTCCCCTCAAAATAACACACAGCCATTAATGTCTGAACTGCTGGCAACAAAAGTGAGTACTCCCCTAAATTAAAATGTTCATTCATGGTTCCCTTACTTAATTTTGTTGCCAGCAGTTCAGACATTAATGGCTGTGTGTTGAGTTATTTTGAGGGGACATCAACTTTACACTATTATACAAGCTGTACACTGATTACTTTACATGTCCTATCTTTAGCATTGTATATTGTCCCAAATAGTCACCTTTGGCTATTATAAGGACTTTGAACTGGACCATACCAAAAAAGATTTACCAGATGCAGAGAAAGCAACGCAAGAGTAGCTGACACGACAATCACAATGTCAAATTTTATCAGGCATTTCATGAACCACAAGGAAAGTTAAGAAAGTCGGAATTCTTTATAGTCAATTTAATAAAATGATTATTTATGTAATAAATTATTTGTTTCTGTTTGTCATAATTTGGCCTTGGTTGCATGTTTTTAATCAGAAATGTGATGATCATCTAATGTTACGACTCATAAGTAAAACGCTATACCAGTGGCGTAGCCCGAATTGTAATGTTGGGTGCATCTTAAAATGTAAGCTATAATGTTAATGTCCATTTTAAATGTGCATATTTTCAAGTGTTTGTATGGACTGACTGCGTGTGGTAGTTTAACAACAGCTTGTGTATACTGCATGACTATCTAAGATAAACACGTTGTGTGATCAATTCTCCTTAAAACACTCTTTCAAAACTAATAATAATTTAATTGTTCAAATCGGTTAACGTTAAGTGTCTAATTTATTTTGTGTACACTCACAATAATTATGTGCTGTATAACAATGAAACCAGTTCAAATATAAAAAAATAACATTATATCAGATTATATATTGTGTATTAAAAACGTCTATATTTCGCGTCCACCTCAGAGATGACGATAAAGCTTCTTAACTTCATCACTGGGCTATATTAACATACATTATATTTATATTCTGCTGAAATGAAAAACATCCGTTTTGTGAAATCTAGATAAAACATATGAGCAACATATTGTAACAATGTGTCATATTATACTGTTCCTGTAGTTAACTGGGGAACTATTAATAGCACTTTAATCTGACAGGTACAGTTTATCTTTCTCTGTCAGAGATAAGGGATTCACATTTGATAAATTCAAGGATATACGCAGATAGGATGACAGAGAAGATTTTAGAGCTAATGAAATGCTCTAGGAATTGGCCATTTTTATTCTACGGAATGTGAAATTATAGACACCAGCCACCATATGTTTACCAGCCCAATGCTTACTTGGGGCCAGTGTGCCTGACATCTTGGTGAGTTTAAAATTGCTGTCTAATGCTAAACGTAAACTCAGTTAGACTGTAATTTACATTGGTGCTAAAGATGTTCGACTTCGCCAGTAGGAGATTACTAAAAATAATGTTAAAGAGGTATGTGAACTTGCAAGTATAATGTCTGACATTGTAAGGTTCAAGGAAGGTTTAAGATTTAGATCTGATTAATTTTCATCTCCATTACAAGAAAACAAACATAACCCTCGGTATCTATTCAATACACTGACTAAATTAACGAAAAATAAAGCATCAACAGGTACTGACTTTCCACAAGACCACAGCAGTAATGACTTTATGCAATAGATTTCTTCCAAGACTAATACAATTAGAGATAAAACAGAAAATGTGCAACTGTCCTTTACGAAAATGAATTTTTTTTTTTGTAGTAACCATGGTTTAACTATGGTTTTTGTAGTAAAACTTCTACACTTTTTATTTTGGCTCAGTGAAGGTGGTCGCATATCTTTCCTCTCCCTCCCATATCTCTCCCTGCTTGCTCCTCTTGTCTTGTGAATACAATTCAGAGACTCTCTTTGTCTTGTTCTTAAAATAAAAGGAATATGGATTTGATCAACTGGTTCTCTGAACGCAATTGAGACAATCTTCTCATCGAGAAGCCCTGGTTCCGGGTAACCGACCGGTCCCGAAGGAACGTTTGCAGCTGGGTACATGATGGACGGATGGGAGAAGTGGCCTGTGCCTGGCCGCACTGTCTCTGGAGGATATTGAAGATATTTATCTATTTGGAGCTTTGATAACAGGGGTTCTGCTCATTGGATTAGGTGGGACCTGGGATAACGGAAATTGATCAAAGCGACGAGCCAGAGCCCCACGTAACTGGTCGGCTGGATGGAAACGATAAGCAGAGCCGTTAGTAATCAGACTCTGTCTGTTGACTGTAAATTGGAGATCATCATGGAGAAACTAGCGGCTAGCGGATTTGGCCAGACCTGGAGACAAGTGAAGTGATGGACCTTAAATATCTGTGAAATTGGCAGATATTGTTCCAACCTGGAAAATACCATTTTCTATTCTGGCTCCCCTTTTCTTTCCAGCTCCTGCCCTTCAAGGTTGTCGCTGGAGACCGAACTAACTCCCCCAAAGAGCAAGATAACGAGATGCTCTGGAATCCTACTCCCCCCTCCAAGGACACCTGGCGCAGACTATTACAGCTGTTCACAGGCTTACCCACCGACACACACACATAAACTGTACATTACTTCAGACAGACTTATACCTTCACCCCAACCAACACCTGTGACGCGTTTAAATGCATGCGCGCTGAACACTGTGCGCGTCTAGTTCAAAGACTGCAGTGGAGGGAGTTGCCATTGAAATGGGGCACAACACTGCAGCTGCAAGCTGTGAATCTCCGTCTCTCGCTGCTGTTTTAACTGCTTTCAGGTGAGTTTAGTCCCCAAAATCACACAAATATCACATACCAGTGTTCCACATACTTTCTTACAAGTAACTAACATGTTTCTGATGAATATTTAATTCACGGAAATGTTTTACAATCTTCGAAAAAGTCCGCTAGCATCTCAACTGTTTTCAGACAAACATGCAGCTCTGAAGCTTGAGCTCTTGTTTATGAAAGTTTGAGCATTTAATCGCATCTTTATGTGTATATGAGAGATTTTGATAGTTTTGTAAAGGGTTTGCTGTTAGTTTTCAGTGGTTTACTCAAAGTTGTCTAACTTAGTCTAAAATATGCGCTGTACACTGTTAATCAGTGACGTCACTTAGACGAAATTAAATTACTGTAATGTCAGTGTAAATGTGCTTTGATCTTTTATGGTAAACAGAAATTCTGTTCTGTGGAGTGATAATATAATGCTGACAGAAATGCAGGAAAAACACAGGTGAGCATAGAAGAAATTTAATAAAGACACATACTGTACAGCATATATTTCGTTTTAATTATAATTAAATAATTTAATTTATATTCATATAATTATTTATTTTATTTTATTTTAAAAGTTTCAATAAAGTATTGTCTTTTGTTGTTAAAGGCACATCTTAAGGTTTTTTATGCATCTCACGACTGTCGTGTGAAATAATGACTGCATGCATATATGAAAAACAACAAACTGACCATTTAAATAAAATCACTTGTAATTGTATACATTTGTGTATAAAAATAGTTGACTGCTGAAATTGAAATGTACATGTTCATGACTAGATAGACACAGTGATTTGAGTCACTCAACTGTAGAGGATCCTGTCAGCCTCCACCTAAGCTCCATTCACAGAAAAATGTCACAATGTTTACTAACAGAAAAGGGGTATTTACTAAATATTGTTGGCCCTGTGATAAATAGCATATTATGTTTCTAGATTATGTGCTGATGGCTGTGCAGCAGAGCTGGAGCGGACATCCTGTTGGACAACATCTCTTAGGCGCTATGAACCACATGACTTGTAAGTAAAGCCTCAGACATGCACTACTACTCAAAAGTTCTTCAGGGAACCCAAAAAGGTTCCTTTATAGCGTAACAAAACCCCCTTTCTGGTTCTTTCTGGCACCCTTTTTAAAGAAGTATTATTAAGTATACAGTACCATCAAGCTGTTTATCAACACACTGTGGCAAGCCGCCCGAGCACTCGTCAGCGTCGCCCTGGCAACGGACTCATTTCAGCTGCATCTCGTCAGCCCCGGCCGATCAGTCGCGGCTGCAGCTCATCAGAGGAGCCCTTTAAAAGCAGCACGCTGAAGAAGCACAAGGGAGAATGCTCTCTACAGAGACTGACATGCTGACTCTTTTCTCTTCTTTATCACAGACAGCAGCCGCGACTGATCGGGAATCCCCTCTGCACGAGCGCGTCACTAAAGGAGCACAGAAGTCGGAGACAGCACCCACAATTGGAAAGGAGCACTTCTCAACACACCTCACAGGCACAGAACCGAGCACCACTCTTCACCCTTTGCTGAAGTCAACTGCTCTGTTGTTTAATAAATCCACCCTCCGGGGCCTTTTTTTCACCACTTCCCGTGTTGGGTAATTCCTCATCTCGCCACAACACACACACATATACAGAAAAGGTTTTGAAAATAACTTTGTTTCGAGAGGATCGCTCTCCCTTCTATTTTCATAACTGCCCTCTTCTTGCCTTCTCATCACTCCCCACCCCAACATCTGCCATGAACACAATGCCTTTCTGCAGGGTGGCTGACTCTAAATCCATACGTCATCTTTCCAATTAAATACCAAAAGATATTTGTCGATGTTTCTCATTTATCTGTTGAACTGTCATGTAACCCTGATCCTAACTTCTCCTATTATTTGTTGTCAGGTTTAACACATGGATTTTACCCCGGAGTTTCCAGCATTCCCACCCATTCTCATATCTTTCCCAACCTCCAATCAGCCACTACCATTCCAGACTCCATGGATCTTCTAATCAATAAATGAGAAGCCACACTCATGATCGGGCCCTTCCTAGCCCCTCCCTTTAGGATCAGCAAAAAACGCTTGATTATCGATCTTTTCTCCCAGCATAACTCTCCTATTCCTAGTATTAACAGCCTGATCCCCCTAGAAGAATTCTCCCTCCTCTACCACAATGTAGACCAAGCTATCGAATTGATTAAACGAGTTGGCAAAGGGGCTTGGATGGCCAAAGTCAACATCACACCCGCCTTCAAAGTCATGCCTATTCACCCTGACTTTTGGCACCTTTTTGGCATCCAATGGCAAAATCAATTTTACTTCGCAGTCCGCCTCACTTTCGGATGCAAAAGCAGTCCTAAAATATTTTACATGGCTCTCCGAAGCCATCTGCTGGATTCTTCATAAATACAAAATCCTCCACCTAGGCGATTTTCTCATTTCGTCCTCCCACGCCCAGCCCGCAGCTGTTTTCAAGTTTTCAACCACCTAGGAATCCCAATAGCCCAAGAAAAAACGTTGGGCCCCTCCACATGCATCGAATTTTTGGGCATTAATCTCGACTCCCAAAAAAATTCGAAGCTTCCCTCCCTAAAGAAAAACTAGACAGGACCACCCTAATCGCACCCAATCTCCTAACCCATCCCCAGTGCTCTAAACGAGAACTCCTCTCAGTTTTAGGGCACCTTAATTTTGCCATGCGCATCATCCCGCAAGGCAGACCTTTAATTTTCCACCTATTAACCCCTATCCTTATCAGTACCCGCTTTAGAAGATCCCTTAACCCTGTCAGGTCCCTGCCTGAATGAATTTTAGCTCTGGGTCTTTCCCAGTGGAACAGCCATTCGTTCTTCTATAAAGATTGCATAGCCAACCCCACAGACATCCAAGTATTTACCGACGCTGCCCCCCTCAATGGGTTTCGGAAGCTTCTATCGTAACCGATGGTTCGCCTCCCCCTGGCCTTGCCTCACTCCCAGCCTCCGTGTAGGCTTCCCCGCTCACTTCCCCTTACCCCTGCTGAGGGCTTTTTCCCCTCATCCCACCTCTGCTGAAGTACCCAAAACCTCCGCAAAGGTTTCACTCCCAGCCTCCGCGTAGGCTTCCCCACCCCCATCCCCTTACCTCTCCTGAGGTTCCCAAAACCTGCCCTCATTTCACGTTGTGTTTTATTAAAAAATATTATTGCTTCATCTCCTAACACTTATCTCTGCTTCCTCAACAGGTCATCGGACGTCCAGGACAACCCAGCATTTTTGTTAGAAATTAAATGAAAAAATAGAAATTCCACTATTGTTGGAATTGTTCATTAATATAATATATTACTCTGTACTCTGGCAGGTCTGGGGCCATGGGTATCTCGTTCCCATAGCATTTTCGGATGCAGTGTGAGTTCTTGAAAAGGAATGTCTCTAGGGTTATGAATATAACCCTAGTTCCTTGAAGGAATGACACTGCGTCCGAAAACGCTATGGGAAAGCCTTGGCTTGACCACGCTCTAAATCTGCTGTGAAACCTGTCCAATAGGGGATCAGGATGTCATAGGCGGGTGAAGTCATGGTCCAGGAAGCTTAAAGCACGTGCGGTGAGACCAAACACCAGCCTCAGGAATGAAGCAAGCGCATGGCAGGGATGCAGTGGGTGTGGCTAAAGACACAGTGTCCCGTTCCTTCAAGGAACTAGGGTTATATTCATAACCCCAGAGACATTCCTTTTCAAGAACTCACACTGCATCCAAAAACGCTATGGGAATGAGATACCCATGGCCCCAGACCTGCCAGTTCCTGCCTATTGTGGAGCAGCACAGCTAAGGACAACCAAACCTGCCATAAAGATAGCATTCACAATCCACCTACTCAGGGTATGCCTTGAAGCAGACCTCTACGAGGAGGACCAAAGCAAATAAACAGCTGGTCTGACCTCCACCAATCCGCAGACCTGCGAATATAAGTGCTCGCACTGGACATAAGCAATGAAGCCTTTCCTGGTTCTCCTCCTGAAATGGAGGAGGGCAAAAGGCCTGGAGCATCACAGGCTGCGGTTGGACGATAAGGACTTTAGGACAGGGCCTGTAAATCTCCCACCCTCTTGACTGAGGAAATTGCCATCAAGCCCGTCTTGATAGTCAGGTGAAAGTCAGAAACCTGCTACAAAGGTTCAAATTGAGCTCGAGAAAGGGCCTCTAGGACCACCCCTAGATCCCATGTTGGGACTCTAGACCGTACCACAGGCCTCAGCCTGAATGCACCTCGCAAGAACCGTAAGCCTAGTGGATGTCTACCCACTGAGTGCATGGAAAGCTGAAATAGCTGCCACATACACTTTCAAAGTAGAATGGACTATACCTGTAGATAGCCATGTCTGCAGAAATTCCAGAACTGTGCCAATCGGGCAGTTAACTGGCTCCTGCTGTCACTTTACGCACCATGAGGTGAAAAATCTTCACCTCAGTGCATACAATCTGCTCGCTGAGGAAGCTCTTGACTGCAGAATAGTCTGAATGTCCTTGGTCGTTAATCCTGCCACAGACTCCACCAATCTGGGTGAGGGTGTAACAGGGTACCCCCCTGCTGGGAGAGTAGATCCCTCCTGACTGGAATTTTCCATGGCAAATCGCCGAGGAGAGACACTAGGTTCGCAAACCACATTCGGCTCGGCCAGAACGGTGCTACTAACAGTAAGCTGACCTCGTCCCGGCTAACCCTTTCTAAAATTCCAGGGAGCAGAGCAATTGGGGGAAACACATACAAAGGAAGCCCCAAGTGGAGCTGGATGAACTAGAGAGTACTAGAGGGGACATTGCCCATTCTCCTGAGTCGCAAAGAGGTCCACCTCTGCTCGGTAAAAAACACTCCAAATGTGCTCACTCACTCCCCTGCCTCGACAGTCAATCCGCTCCCATGTTCAGGTACCCAGGGATGTAGACTGCCCTCAGTGAGAGGAGCGTCCACTGAAACCATATCAAGATTTGGTGCACCAACTTGTATAAGGGACAAGACCACAGGCCTCCCTGATGGTTAATATATGACACTGTTGCTACATTGTCAGAGCACACAAATACATGACGACCCACTAGGTCTTGAAGAAAATACTTCAGAGCCTGGAACACTGCTAACATCTCTAAGCAGTTGATGTGCAACTGACGCTGACGATCGCTCCACCGGCCGTGGGCTGGACAACAACACATGATCCCTCATTCCCTGATAAAAGAAAGGAAGCAACCTGCTTCTTCGCCTGATGGTGTCGCTCTTCCACAGTATTCACTACCTCACTAAAGAGGCCTGACGGGGACAGCGGGGCGTCCATCAACAACACCCTATCTTGAGTTTTTCAGCGGGGCCTGACCCACGAGGAACGTCAATGAAAGCTCCCTCCGCAAAGAGAGCCCCCTCCTCGAGCGGGGAGTAGCCAGGGAGAGATCATTGCAGCACGGGCAGTCCCCTCTCTCAAGAGCGGCTACCGCATGCTCTTCCCCCAAACAGGCTACACAAAGAAGATGAGAGTCCCTGGGCGTGAGGAAATGGTCACAAGGACTAACAAACTTCCTAAAACACTTCTCCCCTACTCATTTTTTTTTACACTTTTAGATTTTTAAACACTTTTAAACAAGGCAAGCTTGATCGCTGTGACAGACACACAGAGAACACGCTGAATGAATGAAGGCTGGCGTTTGGCCTCACAGCACATGCTTTAAGCTTCCTGGATCATGACGTCACCTGCCTATGACGTCCAGATCCCCTATTGGACAGGTTGCACAGCAGATTCAAAGCGTGGTCACGTCGAGGCGTTCCCATAGCGTTTTCGGATGCAGTGTGAGCTCCTGAAAAGGAACTCTATAGGCATTAGTGAAAGTACCTTAGCATGGTTCATATCTTATTTAGCTGACCGCTAAGTATGATTGTTTTGCTTTTCCCAAACTATAATACCTGACTGAAATGTTTAAAATGGGTGAAACATTTTGAATATGACATCTAAATTTCTTTGGACGCAATGCTGTTTCTAAGCTCCATATAGTACACTATAAAACAATACTATATGATATTAGTGCATGATGTATGCTATGAGTCTAAGAATGTTTAGACCATATTATTAATCTATTCACAAATCTATTTCATAAAAAAAAAAATATATATATATATATATATGTGTGTGTGTTTGTGTGTGTGTGTGTGCGTACATATACTGATATTAGCATGCTCACAGATGTTTTGTTGTTTGGTTTTAGTGATCAGAATCACAGCAGCAACAGTCCTGTCTCCTAACGCTGATCACTAGACTGATATTCTATGGTAAAACAAGCTTTTATTTTTCTTGAAAAGAAGCAGCAAACACTTAAATATCAGGTATTATGTAGAGGTTTCACTTGTTGAACAGAATCTGTTTTCAGGATTGACTCAAATCTGTTCACATCTCTGTAGTTAGATCATCTCCCTCGCATACTGGCTTTCAGCCTCAAAACGTGGCTTTTAAAATTTAAAACACTATTTTTTTCTCTGAAAAAGTAAGTGGGATGATTTTCACATCATTCTGAAGTAAATATTATAGCCTAATACACTGGTTACTCAAAAGTCTTGTGCAGGACTATTAAGTGTGTATTAAATGGCCTTATTTCAGCTACTTTTATTAGTATTATTATTAATACTAGTATTAGTATTATTTAGTATTTTTTCCTAAAAAATGCAAACATGTAAATTCATTTTGGTCACATAATGTTGTAGAACAGTTTGTGCTGATTACAAGAAAAATACAGGTTGGTCAATAGTATGTTACAAGTAGCTGAAAAAGCACAAATATAAGAGCATGTCCAAACATCTCATGGGCCTCAAAATCACCTCAGACCCCAGAGGGTTAATTATTGGACCTAAAAACCCAAAATGTAACAATGTAGAACATTGTCTTACACTTGATGGCTGCTCTGTCAATTGAACCAACGTGTGCTGTTTGATAGCAATCTTCCATGTGAAAGCCATGTTTGTAGCATCTGTAAAACTGCGCAATTTACCTAACAATGTTCGGGAGGCAGGCACACTGTCCGTTTAAATCTAGATTTAAATCTAGATATCTCTTTACTCTGGCTTATATTTAACACACCATTACACATTTATTAATCAAATCCGTTAAAGGATTGTTAAGTAGTATTACTTGGATCAGCGGGAACCGGGAACACTCCCCTGAACACTGTATGTACTCGTTACATCATAAAAAGAATAACATCTACACTAATATTAGTCTGTCTCTCTCTTATTCTGTTCCCAAGTCCATATCCAGATCAGAAGGTGGATCAGCACAAAGAGATGATCTTCATTGGGGATACACACAAACATACACACTATAAGTCCTTTACATCTGACATGTGCTTAAATTTAAACTGGAAATTAGGTGCTGTGCATCCGGCCAGAGGCAGAACTGGCCCCAACTAAGCCTGGTTCTCTAGGCATTTTTCCCCCCATTCTCTCATGGATGGGGTTTTGATTCCTTGCCGCTGTCACCTCTGGCTTGCTTAGTTGGGGACACCTGATTTCTAGTGATTATCATCGTCTTGACTACAGATACTGTCTCTGCATTTGATAAATAAATAGTTTAATTCTCATTATTATAAATTACTATCACTCTGTTCTCCTACTTGATAATGTTCAGTGCTTTGATACAATCTGTATTGTTAAAAGCGCTATATAAATAAAAGTGATTGAAATAAAAAATGATTTATCTTTCAGAATTTTTTTCTGCACACTCATGTTTTGAATTCTAAGTGTAAATTCTATTTAAATTCTTTTAAATTATTAAGCCATTATGATGAAAGCATAATGCACTATAAATAATAATGTTATAATATTTCCTTTTTAGTGGTTATAGCTTTTAAGAGTATGATGATTTATAACACACAATGAACACGATTACAATGGATTATAGGAAATAATATAGGAAAATATATAAAATATATAATGCATAGTTATAATGCATTAAAAATCTCATTTTCTGACATTTTACTTATGTTACTTAAAACTGACAAATACCACTTTTAAGTAATAATAATAATAATAATAATAATAACAACATTTCTTTTCTTAAAAAGTCATAAGATCAGATATCATATTGGATGAATGTGTAATATGACACATTTGTTTTGAATTTTATTCTGTTGATAAATAACAATGCAACTACATATTTTTTTCAGTAGAAAACCTCACATTAGCCTCACAGGAAACACACAAATCGCATTCAGCACCTAACCACTCATAAGATGTTGTAAGGTACTGTGCAGATTTGAAACAATGTCAAGATATGATATAAATAAAGTAGATTTAATATGGTGTTCATTGTCTGTTATAAATAACCATACTCTTAAGTTATTATGATCTTTAGCTGAAGTGCCCACGAATTCCACCAGAGGGCACTCCACCTCGGATTGTATGTGCTACCCTTATCTGTGTTTCTGTGTTACGCTTTAAGGACTCTTATTATGAAGTGTGTTCCACACTATTTCAGTGCTTCCCTTGTTCTGTCTCTGCCCCCCTGTTGGTTTCAAGTACAATTGATCAGCTCAGCCCCTTGTTAACTGTTTGTCTCCGCTTTAAAAGGTGTATGGGTTTGTTAGTCTAGTTGCTGAGTATTGAGTTTTCCCTCCTTACAAAGCATTTCCCTGTCTTAGTTTAGTCTTATTTCTGAGTGTGGTTTCCTGTGTACTGACCTCTGCTTTGTCTGTGGATTTTTGCTTTGTCTCACCATTGTTGGATCCTGTTTGCTCGACCGACCTCTGCTAGTGACCAGGACTGATCTTGTGTTTGCCTCTGCCTTTCCTGTTTTCTGTTCCTCAACCCTGCCTGTGTTTTCATTGTTTTCTAATAAAGCCCTGCGAATGGATCTGTATGTCTCAGACCATTTTGTTAGATATAATCACAGATACATAAATATTATAATTTATTTTTATTTTTTTTATAATGCATTATACAGTCATTATAATGCCTTAAGAATGCCCTTATAATGTTTTATAAATACAGACTTCATAGTCTGTAAGTGTAAGTTTTTGTTAATTCGACTCATATACAGTTTCCAACTGTTCCAGTTTACAGAACTATTTTCAAATGTCTAGTCTTTATTAAGCAAACAAAATTCACAATAAATTGTAATATCGAAATAATAGTGTCTGCTAAGTGTTTTTTTAATTATTATTTTTATTGTGAGAGTCTGTATTTTACGTGTACAAACACTTAGCAATTTTGACATCGCAATACTTGTAGAATGGAAATTCTTAAAAAAATATATAATAAAATAAATCGCAACACATATATCAGCACCCATGTATTGTGATAGTATCGAATCAGGAGGTAAGGTGTATCATCCCATCCCTATAATATACATTGCAAAATATCATGATTATGTAAACAAACAGGTGAACTGAACCATTTATTTGAAGAAAAATAAATAAATAAATGGAATTTTTTCGGAAGAAAAAAATTCTGGAAGAAACAGATTGCCATTGATAAAGGGAACAGTCCATAAAAAAATGCAGCCGGAATAAAACACTTTTTTCCACTCTTTGTCCTCAACTAGAAAAGGAGGGAATTGAAAGGGAAACTGACAGAACAATAGAAATCAAAAAGAAAATGTATTGTCACAAATAGGTGTGGCACGGTTCACAAAACCCACGGTTCGGTTTGTATCACGGTTTTAGGGTCACGGTTTTCGGTTCTGTACGGTTCTTGTTATTTTTTATTTTAATCTTTAACACTCCAGAAATGTACTTCAGCATATGATATATAGCTTAATTATCCACAATTTAGGATACAGTATTAAAAAAGTTATATCATGTAATCATTCATGAACTGAATTGGATGCGTGTTTGTACGGGGCAAAAAGCACTGTTATAACACAGACGCACCTTCGCGCTGATGTGACCGAGCCCGACCCGAACCTGAGCATCCTTTCTAAATATCTGTCCGAACTGTATCCATCCTCTAATAGGTAACATAAAATCCAAAATGTTCCCACACACCAGATTTATACAACGCTGGCGCATCCTTCATCTCCGGGCAGCCTTCCTTTTCTCTCCCACTTGCCATTTCTACACACTCCACACCGTAGACATCTCAGTTCGTTCGCGCAAAAGGGCCGAAATGCATGCACCGAACCGAGACAAGCATACCGAACGCATGTTCGTTTTTTTTTTTTTTTCATGAACTGTGCCACCCCTAGTCACAAAATATGAAAGACGATTTTAATAAAACCATATGAATACATAATGCAAAGCACCTGTGCATCTGTGACGTGCGCCTCTTACCATGTGGCAATGTTATGCTGGCACCATCAATTATGGCTTGTGCAAGCTCATGGTCATTGCTTTCAAAGGCCTGGGCAGCTGCCTTAAGTGCATCCCAGATTTCTTTACGGCCTTCAAAAGCCGGTGCTGTATCCCAGAATTCATCACGTTTGCTGCGCAACTGCCCTTCGGTCATTGGGTAGTCACTCTTCCATTTGGGCTTCTCTTTCTTCAGGGGCTGGTTTCGCCCCAGAGCAACTGGAAACAGAGACAAAAAGTGCAAAATCCAATGAGACGTTGTAGATATGTACCATCACTGTAGCCAAAAATGTAATAAAACGCAAACTACAATGCAATAGTAAAACTTTAGTGACACTTTTTATTAAATGTGGGTTTGGACTATGCAAATACATTACACAAGAGAAAAGGACACACCGTTAGGGCTGTGCAATATGGAAAAAATAATCATATTGCGATTTTTTTAACTACTATTGCGATTGCGGTTTTATTTGCGGTTTTGGCAACTGTTTTTGCCCTTTAAAACAAGCTTCATAAATACATTCTAAATGTATTCATTGCATAAGAAGTGCATAACAAAACCTTTCACAATTAATAAAATATCATTTACTGTCAATGTGTGCATGCATTATATCTGTGCACATATGAAAGGTAATTGCGTCTGTAATTTCTTTGTGCCGTTTCTGAATAAAAAATTCTGAATAAAAAATTCTGAATAAAAATCTAAATAAATTAATAGATAAATTGCAACTTATGCGATCTACAAATTGCATGCGCTTGAATTGGGATTATTTTTGTGCCAGTAAGAATGAACGTAACTTTTTAAAACTGAACGTAACTTTCCAAGAAACAATCAAAAATATACACAAATGAAAAAAACACAAATGAAAATGAAAAAATTGACTCGTGTCGCATGAATTTAACATGGATTCTGAATGCGTTGCCACAGCTTTCGCTTACACTTCGCAAATTTTCATCTGCTGTTTTGGCACAAACCTCTCATGGGGGCGGGTTTAAGAGCAATCTACTCTGATTGGCTAATTAGCTTTTGATGGACAGTTGCTCCTGGAAGCACAGACGGTAACGTCAATTCTATTTATAATACATTTTAACACTATACATAGAACAGTGCTAGTAGTTAAGGGCTATTTTTGAGGTTTGTTGTGTTCCCAATAAACATATCCATGTATTAAAGATAAGTTAATACTGTTAGTAATTTTTATTTTCAATCTATTAAAGGTCTTTCCCTGGATTTTTTTAAGCATGGTTCAAAAAGACGGCTACCCAGCTGTAGCAGACCAGCAAAGCTCAACAAACTATGGAAACCTTTAAGGATGAGGAGGCACTTTCTGTGTCAAAAGTAATGCAGTGGCTGTCTGGTCAAGCACACGTGCATCTGCTTCTTTCAGAAACATGCATGGAATGTATGCCAGACCACAGAATTTGCTACCCAGTGGTCAGAATTTGCTACCCAGTGCATGCACCCAGACAATCACGTTTCCCACTGCACATTCAACATTTTTAAATGAATTTAGAGAGAACATGAAAATTATGTAAAAGATGAAAAGTCTGTATTGTTACATATATGTCACATTGGGATTTAATGACAAAATAAATAATGACCTCATACTGGAGGTCAACGTGTTAAATATGCTTGTAGATTTGTTAAAATGTTTTGAAATGTGCAGCAGAAAATATACAACACCAAATTAACTGATTCAGCTAAATTAATTGAGCAGTTCATTACCATTTTTCTTAATGTGACAAATATGTCACATCAAAATTACGCCTACTTTTAAGGGTTAACAGCCTGATGTGACATATATGTCACAACAATATCTTCGTAACTTTTTTTATATCAGTTTGTCACTTTGGGACTTCCCGAGTTGAAAATGAGAGATAATGCTTAAAAAGACCTTTCCAGATAATCACAATTGTTTGTGACACCTGCGTCACAGTGGGTCCTTATGGGTTAAACCGATAATTTTGCGTCTATGTCAAGAGGTCGGGTCGTCAGAACATGTGAGTGATGTCGGGAACGCATGACATTCTGTAATACGGGGACACCGACACTACAGTAGACTGGATAATAGTGGAGGCATAAAGTTAAAAATATCAATTACACAGTAAAAACACATTAGAATCAAGAACGCTTACTGTGTTATGAACTGCCATCTTTTTTTCTCATGACCGGAGTGAAAAACTGATCTAAAATGAAGCGTGATTTTCTGCTTTTCAGCTTAGAAACAACACCATATAAGTATAGCTCAATGAAAATGAATAACTAGATCAAAATTTGTCTCCGTCACTTGTATTTATGTTTATTACAGATTAGTAATTTACAAACTGCTCTCCATGAATATTGTATGAAAACACGTTTGGACATGTGTAATCGATCACTTTTTCTTACCACGGTGTGGTAAGAAATCCCAGCTTGTACTGGTTGGCTGATTCTAGCTGGAAGACCAACCTAGTTGTAGCTGGTTTAAGTTGGTCAGCAAACTGGTTTTATAGGGGTTTTGGCCACATTTATAGCCTCCCAGGCTGGTCTTAGCTAGGTTAAGGCTGGAAGACCAGCTGGAACGACCAGCTAAAACCACCAGCCTAAGCTCTTTTTTTTCAGCAGGGATTGTGTATTTTTATTTTAATTTTTTCAGAGCAGCATTATGGAGGGACATACAGTGATTTTATCCTTTAATGCTTTAACATGAAAAAAATAGGGCGGTATGATGATATGTCTTGATCAACTGGCTGAGATCAAGCTATAGCTTTTTGTTCTGTGTTTACTAACGTTACAGAAGACGGCCGTAGGATTTCTATGATCACGTTCACTTTCTTATAACATGTCCCAAAACTGAAAGCATAGGCATGTAAATAAGCCATTGATGAATAATTTAGATGGATAGGGCAATATTAGACCGAGATATAATTATATGGAAATCTGGAATCTGAGGGTACAGAAAAATCGAAAAACTGAGAAAATCACCTTTAAGTTATTGAAATTAACATCTTATCAATGCATATTACTAATCAAAATTTAAGTTTTAATATATTTTTGGTAAGAAATTGACTTAATATCTTCATGAAACATGATCTTTACTTACTATTCTAAGGATTTTTTGCCTTTTAGGCATTTTAACCTATACAATGTATTTCTGGCTGTTGCTACAAATATATCCCAGCGACTTAAGACTGGTTTTGTGGTCCAAGGTCACTGTTTTTTTGGTCCAAGGTCACTGTTTTTTTGGTCCAGGGAATAAACGAATTTGCATTCAGTAAACAGAACAAACAAATATACACACAAACACATACACGTTTATGCGCAAAAACAAACACATATGCATTTAGGCTACAACACCTGCAAAATATTCCTGAGGCTCTTAAAAACTCCCAGCCTGGTTCATTACTTAAAACCGCAATCATGGGTAAGACCCTCTGAACAAATAGGCTGTTCCCAGAGTGCTGTATTAAGGCACTTCAGTGGGAAGTCAGTGGGAAGGAAAAAGTGTGGCAAAAAACGCTGCACAACACTTTTTCCTTGACTGGACCCTGAGGAAGATTGTGGAGAAGGACCCATTCCAGACCCATTCCAGAAGGACCTCCAGTCCTGGGCCTTCAAAACACCTAATTATTTGAAGGTTGACTTTTTTGTATTAAAAACACTTGGTCGGATGAAATATGCAAATTTTTTGAGATAGGAATTTTGGGTTTTCATGAGCTGTGCCAAAATCATCAATATTAAAACAATAAAAGGCTTGAAACTACTTTGGTTGTGTGTAATGAATCTAAAATTTATGAAAGTCTAATGTTTATCAGTATATTACAGAAAATAAAGAACTTTATCACAATATGCAATTTTTTTTAAAAGGACCTGTATATATAGATCAAGCACACATCTCATACTGTACTGTGTAAAAAAGTTTTTTTTTTTTACCCATGTTAATGCTGAAATATCTCCAGAACTAGTTGTGCCAGGTACATGAAATTTTCTGGGCTAAGTCCAGAACTACATAAATTACAACTCACAGCATTGTTACTGAATTTACATCTGAATGCTGGTCCTCTACTTTTTTTTGGAAACCATTACTTTAAGGGTTTTCAGATGTCCATAGAAACCTCAATTTTCAATGTATAAGCATCAAACTTGGCAAATGGTACCATGTCCTTCCCATCCTTTGATATCAGACAATAGAGTCTGATAGATGTTGAGATATTAAGGTCCAAAAATGGGAAAAAAACAGCTCATTTACACAAATGTTCAGATTAATATTTTCCATGAATAACACTAGGTGTGAACATAAAACTAGTTTTTTTTGAAAGAGCATATTGTTATTGGTAAAATAAAAAAACTAAAAACTAAAAAAATTAGGATGGGGTTTGCCTCATTGTTTAAATATTTTTTACAAGTTACAATAATAATTAAAAAAATAATAAACAAAATAAAAATAACATTTGGTTCTATATAGAACTTCTTGGTTTATTCTCCACTGGAATAAATAAGTTTTCATTTATTATATAATTTACATGTTATGTAATTGACTGGAGAAATGAAAGAACGTTAGCCAGTCTTAATTTATATGATTTGGCTCTTCTTGATTTAACGGCATGCTAGAGACCAAAACACAAAAGAAAACGCGTTTTGGAAAAAACATTTTCAGCAAATCACAGACATTCGCATTCGGACGGGATTAGATTTCTCAGGTAATTTAGGTAATTTGCTCTGGAATTTTTACAGAGGTCGTGTGAGAGAAAGATGGAAATGGCAGATTCGGACGGAATTAAACTCACAAAGTACATCTGTGAAACTGAAATTTGTACAACGACCCCCTGTAAAACTTGTCCCGTCCGAATAGGACTTAAGACTCTTAGCCCAAATAATTTCATGGACCTGGCACAATTAGTTCTGGAGATACAGTCTGAACATGGTCACTCAGACTGTGCCAAAACGGGTAAAAAACTAAAGTTTTTTACAGATGTATGCACAGTAGAGATCAGATTTTTTTTATATGATCTATTGGGCATAATACCCATCACATAGATTTTTCTATCAGATGATTACATATGATTCCAGCTGGAATGACCCTACAGATCTATCCACGATATGATATATATGATATATTCTATATGGCTTATGATCCTTCCGTTCGCCGTTTTTTTCAAGCCTGGTAGATTGCTGTAAAAACTTATGGTAACACTTTCTATAAAGTCTGTATTTATAATACATTATAAGAGTATTCTTAATGCATTATAATGATGCATTTAATACATTGTATCATGTCATGATTACCAATTGGAATTTTAATGGGTTAAAATATTTACTTATTTGTGGTTATAGCTTTTAAGAGTATGATCATTTGTAGCACACAATGAACATGGTTACAATGGATTATAAAATAAATTAAAAAATTTGTAAAAATTTTTAAAATATAATATATAATGCTACTGGAGGATCTGAGACTTCTGGAGGGGATGTACATTTGTAATAGTGAATAGAAGTAGGTGGATGTTGAGCCTGTTGTTGTTCTATATGCAAGCATCAGTGTCTGGAATTTGATGCGAGCTGCAACCCAGGAGCCAGCGCAAGGAGATAAAGAGGTGTAATGTGCGCTCTTTTGGGCTCGTTGACAACAACTAAATTATTGACATCAAAAATCTAATTGCTGATATCAAACAAGATATTTCCACTAGTAAGAAATACAGAGCTGAAATGTGCGTTTAGAATTGTAACTTTGTAACTGTAATTTTTGGTATCTGTAATAGTTTTTGACATTTAAAAATATGTACTATTGATATCAAGAATCAAATTACTATTTAGATTCTTGATATCAACAGTTCCTTTTTGGATATTTGCACAATTTAATGATCTTTAATGAGTGCCATCCTTTAATATTTAAAATGTCTATGACAATGTTGGAAAGACAACACTCTACAGAGACCAAAAGAGAAAGACACATTTGATTACCCTCTCATGAAAATAAGATATTTTTCATTTTTAATATTTACTTTGTTTTCCTATCGATGAGGCCATCACACTAACTCCACCCAGATACGAGTGGTGGTGATTAATAGTTTAGCAAAAACCACACAACACTTTCAAGCTCCAGTGGCGCAGGTGATAAGATACAGCATGATTAGATTTTGATGTGATTGCCATGAATTCGCTTCCACCTTCTGCTGGACTCATTCTTCTCCTTTTTCACATCACATCAGAAAGCTACTTATTTTCAATAAAAAGATCAAGGAAAGAATCAAAAATAACATGCCTCGTGAGTTGTCACTGGTTAGGAAAGGCTTGTCCCAAACCTTTTTTAAATAATTCAAATAAAAATTGAAATTGTTACTAGATATAAACAATTGATTTTAAATGGCAGACTAGGGAGACATTTAATTAGTGAAAATACCATTTCATATAAATCAACAGTTCAATTGTTGATATCAATAACTAAATAGTTGATATCAACAATTAACATAACTAATGAAAACTGTTATTGATATCAAGAATTGACATTATTACTAGTGGAAATGTAATTGCTGATATCAAAATAGCCATAGTTACTAGTAGAAATGTAATTCATGTGAATTGGGTCATCCATGAATGTGAATTGGGTTACGCATGCGTGCAAGTTTTATGTCTTTTTTTTTTTATTTCTCTCGTGAAATTACTTCATGATGTAATGAGGGGTGGAACTTCGGACTTGACTTGACTTATATGGGCACTTCTCTCAGAAGTATCATGTATAACGGATTCATGATCTGATTCATGCTTGTTGTGTGTATAAATGAGTGAGTGTGCCTGAGTGTTAGATAACGAGCCACAGCTGGTACTAATTAGCTCGTATCCACACTCTGACATGCCCACTCATTCATACACACAACAAGCATGAATGAGATTGCTAATCCATGAAACGGAATCCTTATCTGGGACAATTGAAATTGAGCCAGGAGTATTCACATTGCTAGATGTTACCACACTGCAGTGAACCTGTGGCAAATGCAATTGAAAGGGTATGATTTGAAAAGGCACAGGTCTTAATAAAAGGTCTTGTAGCATATGCGAGCAAAAACCAGGTCAAAAGGAACTGCCTGTAGAGCTAAAAAACAGGTTTGCACCAAGCCACAAAAAATATGCCACCAGCCATAAAAAATTATGTAGCATGTAGTCTTCATTTACCTTAAGCTGATGGTCACTGTGGGAGCTCAAAGTGAGCAGACAAAGATGGCGAAGGACAACATTCCAAAGAGAATCTTAAATTCTTCTCCTAAATGGTCAATGAGTCATAAAACTGATCGATGACCATTTCGACGCCTGAAGGTCTGGTAAACCCCCAGGAACCAGAGCCTCCAGAAGGACGCCTCGTAAGGAGTAACAGAACTAGAAGAGATCTCTTGTTGATTCGTGCCCACAACCAGCTCATAAACAAGGAATTTCAGAGCGTAATGCCATTAACACCGGACAGCTAATGTTCAGGAAAGATTGGAAACATCTGCCTAAGTGTTGAACTTTGACCACACACTAGTGCCAATTCAGGACACCTTGATTAACACTCTGGGAAAACTCCCTAAAACGCGCTTTGCATGTGACCCTCGTTGACCTGTCCAGCATGCGCACACCATCCCCGCCTTCTCTAAAGAGCATGCGGTTTCTGTGTCCTGAACACAGAGACGCTGGAATGTCTTTGGAAGGAACAAAAACTATTTTAGCGATATCAAAAGCAAATATGTGCGTCATGTTTTCATTTATGCATTCTGTATGTTGGTGTTTGTGACACCATCACTTGGGGGCGGGACCGCATTCCACATGTTAAAACAGGATGCAAGCAGAACATCTGTGTGCTTGGAGCATTTGCAAAGATGTGAGGAAAACATTTTGGTGATCTTTCTCCACAACAAAGACCACCATTCATC
>JAUMHI010000221.1:0-10755 GCA_032359435.1 Enteromius unitaeniatus | reverse complement strand
TCTCCTCTCTCAGTCACATACCTGTCTGTGGCTCATTATGCAGGCCTTTGTCTTCTCAGGTGTGAATCACTGCATTATTAATGATAGTTCACCCATCATATAGAGTATATATTTATTTGACTGCTTTCTTTAACTTCTACAACTACATAACACACTACTTGTACTTTTACTTTCAGTATTTGAGTAGTAAATTTGAAAATAAACTACTTGCAATACTTAAGTTCAAAAAATGTTGAATACTTTAGTTCTTACACTTAAGTATGGTGCTTAAAGAGCACTTCAACTTCTACTCAGGTCACTTTTTTGATAGACCACTTGTACTTTTACTCAAGTCTGGGTCTCTAGTACTTTATACATATCTGCTGTAGACACAGGTCCTTCTCCAGGCATTTTATGTGGATTGGAAATTCTTAATTATTGCCCTGGTGGTGGAAAGTGGCTCTAGCTCTTTTCTAATTTGGGAAGCTCAATTATCTTTTACTGCACTTCAGAAATATATTCTTTGGTTTTTCTAATTGGATGGATTATTAAGGAAATTTTGGCTTTGTTTTCCCTCTTGTTTTTTTTATTCTGTGAAACAGAAAAGCCATGCCTGGCCAATAATGGTGTCCAGTGTGTTTTTGAGAAAAAAACATTTACTTTATAATGATGTTCCTCCCCAAATTAAATTCTTATTATTCAATGAAAGATTTGTAATTTAAAAAAAAATACAGATTCATATTTAGCAAGGGTGTCGATATTTTTGGCCATGACTGTATGTAAACACATATATACTGTAAATGTTTAGTACTATTTAAATCCAGGAGGTACTGACCTGTCATCAAAAACAAATCTTGGTATTGTTCTGCTGTCACAGTGGTCTGTATTCACAAACACCTATTTATTCTAAACAAATGGATGCTGCAACTATGGAGCAAGAAAGCCGACCTTCTTATTTTGCGATATTTGCAAAGAGTGGAGTGCCAGCACCCTGGGCACATGCAGAAGGCTGATAAAGTTGTTATTGGCAAATGTCCTTGGTGCTGGCGGAGCAGTGCTCAGTAATCCTTCTGTTGTCTCAGCACTCCTCCATTAGTCTCCCTAAACTCCACGACTCACTGTTACAATAAGAGGCTGCTCCTCTGCTGATAATGCCGCCTCCATTCACCCTCAGATCTGTTCATTGGCAAATTGACTGCAATTATCATGGCTGCAGACAGTTATTGCCATATTTTATTTGCATGTGCAAGTCTGCAAAGTCTCAAAAAAGAGGGGTGCTTCACTGTGTGCACCCCTGCAAATCGTTGTAATATTCTGCTTAATAGTGTAATATTTGCTGAATGAATTAAAAGTTATAAAGATAAAACATTTTATTTATTTATAAAAGTTATAAATAAAAATATACATATTTTGTAAAAATGTGTGACCCTGGACAACAAAACCAGTCATAAGTATTAATTTTCTGAAATTAAGATTTATACATGATCTGAAAGCTGAATAAATATGCTTCCCATATGATTTGTTAGGATTTTTGGCAAAAAAGAAAAATCTATAAATTTGTAAACAATGTATTTTTGGCTATTGCTACAAATATACCCCAGCGACTTAAGACTGGTTCCTTTTTGGGATCTCGAGCTGCGTCATAACGCTTTGGGAACGCCTTAGTGTGTGAATCTGTTATTGCATCAGTCCAATGGAATGTCGCGACGTCATGGGCAGGTGACGTCAGAGACCAGGAAGCTATAAATAGAAGCAAGGTAAGACCAGCGTCAGCCTTTCTGTCATTCAGAACCGCGCTCTGAGTTCTCTAATGTCTCTAGTTTAAAAAGATTATCTGTCTTCTACTAGCAGTTAAGAAATAAAGAAATATGTCTGTTAGTAGAAAATGTAAACAAAGCAAGCCGCGTTCGTTCAAGATGTGTGCTTTCCCATGTAGCGGCGGCACTCGTTGATTCAGATTGTCCGCATTGTGAGCGTCTGCCGCTGCGTGTGCTTCGCTCACGGAAAGCCATTTATAAAGACGGGGTTTTCGTTGGCGAGTCTCGCAGTTCGGGTCCCACTTCTGCCGAGGCAGAGCAGAGATTACAATCGTGGGGCTCGCAGCTCGATTTACAGGAGGAAATGGAGATGAGTGTAGCTCTATCTCATTCCTCTCCCGTTAGATCGAGCGCTCGCTCCGCGAGTCAACTTGGGCTGAGTCAACACTTCCCCTACGTGCTAGGCCACCACCTTCACACAGGAGCCTGCTGTTTTTTCCTGATTTGCACACCGAGGTGTGCAAATCATGGACTAAACCTTACTCTGTTCATATTTTTGTTCCTTCTAGTAACTATTACGGGAATATAGTAGGGTTAAATGATTTTGGTTACAGAGCGATACCACGGGTAGAACAGACGTTAGCCAACTATCTGTCACCCAGTGAGGCTTCGTCTCTGAAGGCTCCTGTCTTGCCCACTAAACCTCTGCGTATGACATCAGCATTAGTGGGCAAGGGGTACTCTGCAGCAGGTCAGGCTTTTGCGTGTCTGCATACAACGGCTGTATTACAGGCGTACCAAGCCGACCTGCTGCAAGAGCTTGACGAGACCGAACGTGTAAGCACTGACTCTATCTCAGAGCATAGGAGGGCCACTGACTTATCTCTTCGTGCCACTAAGGAGACCACCCGTGCCATTGGGTGCTCCATGGCAGCTATGATGGCTACGGAGAGACACCTTTGGTTGACTTTATCCGATATGAAGGACAAAGATAAAGTTTGCCGTCTGGACGCCCCTGCTTTCAACGTTCCTCTTCAGGTTCCTCGAAGCCGAAAGTCGACTTGAGGACCGTACTCAAGGCTAAGAGGAACCAACAAAAGAGGTCCTGACAAACTGGGGCTCAGGGCTTCTGAGGGCAGGCCCCTCTGGGCTAGAGAGGCTTCCACCTCGGCATACGGTGCCCCTACCTAGTGCCCTCGGCGTCACGGGCATGAGTCGCACGCCACTACTGAGGGGTCTCCAAGACGGTTAATTCGCGCTCATCATGGTGGTGTGCCACCACGAAGGACCGACCAGCCGCCTCTTACACCAGAGGTAAGCCTTGAGAGGCTGGTTCCCTTAGTAGATTATTTAGCAGCGTGGAATCTACTGCCAAATGTATCTCAATGGGTCCTGCAGACTGTAGAAAAGGGATATTGATTTTTTTTTTGGTGGTCCCTTCTCATCAAAGAGAGTCCGGGTTCTACAGCCGGTACTTAGTTCCCAAGAAGGATGGAGGGCTGAGGCCCATTTTAGATCTAAGGCTACTGAACCACTCAGTCAGTCAGCTGAAATTCAGGATGCTAACTTTAAATCAAGTCGTGACCCAAATCAGGTCCCAAGACTGGTTTGTTACGATAGATCTAAAAGATGCATACTTTCATGTGTCCATCCTTCCATGTCACAGGAGGTTCCTGAGGTTTGCTTTCGGGGGCAAAGCATACCAGTATCGGGTTCTGCCCTTCGGTTTAGCACTCTCACCCAGCACGTTTACAAAGATAGTAGATGCAGCTCTAGCTCCGCTGCGGCTTCAGGGCATTCGCATACTAAACTATATTGACGACTGGCTTATACTAGCTCAGTCAGAGAGCGAGGTGATCAGACATCGAGATGTCGTCCTCGCTCACATGAAACAGCTGGAGTTAAGACTAAACCCCAAAAAAAGTGTGCTGTCTCCGGCTCAGAGGAACACTTATTTAGGCGTAATATGGAATTCGACCACAATGCGGGCACAAATGTCTCCTGCTTGAGTAGAATCGATTCTAAAATCAGTCAAGAGAGTAAAAGAAGACCGGTCACTCACTGTAAAGGAGTTTCAAAGACTATTGGGCCTGATGGCAACAGCTTCCAATGTGATAGTAGAACGTAATAGAACAGTGCTGACATGGTGAATATGGGTTTCAGGGTAATCCGAGAAGATTAACCCTCCTGTTATCCATTCAATGTTTAACGTGTGTACATATATAGTTGACTTTTTTTTTGCTTCAAATTGACTGACTTTTCCTAATTTAATGGGGACAACTTAGTAAACATAAAATTAACATGATATTATTTTTAAATGCCCTGTACACATTTTGTCACATCGGTGTTCTTCGGGGGTCAATTTGATCCCAGGATCTTTTAGCTGTATAAAACATAAGAAATATGAACAAAATTACACACATTTGTTTTGGGTGATATTGAGGTCACTATTACATGCTATGAATTGAATTTATAATATGCACTATCATTTTATATGTTAAGTATAATAAAAATAACAATATAAAAACTAGCACAACCATACCTGTAGTATTGTGAGAACCACTGACAGCTTACATGACATGGGGGAAGGGTGAATCATAATTCTCACTAGAGACCTTGATGTTTCCCATGCCATGAAAGAGGGGAAAACCTAATTCTTCTGTATTTCAGAGTGTTATTAAGTAGTTAATAAAGACATCAAATACCTGACACTAACATGTTAGCAAAAAAAAATAATATTTTAGGGTAACAGGAGGGTTAATATATCATCTATGTAGAAGATCACATAGCGGTGGAGCTCCTATGAGCTTATAGTGTAATCTATAAAGTTCTCCTCTTCCCTGGAATCAATAAAAGCAGTGGTTTGGTATTTTTGCCCCCGGACTACAAAGGTCACTGGTACTGTCATGGAATGAGTCAAATGATCTGCACTCACCCGTGGAGGAGTTTGTCAAGGTGGTCGTACAGGGCAGTTGGCTCTAATATGTCCCGGCTGTCCACAGTAGAGACATAGGTGGCTTCGAATCCTCCTGTCTCATTCTTCTTGAGTGAGGTAGGTGAAGCCAATCTGCATGGGCTCAGGGTCAGAGGAGGAAGCAAACGGCAGTGATGGTTGGTAAGCTGGACGTCCTCAACGAGAGCACATGAGGTTGTCGATTTGCATGGTTAACTCCATGAATTGCTCCAGAGTTTTTCCCTCGTCTCAACATGCCAGTTCAGCTTGGAGTTCATGAGAGAGTCCTCGGCTATACATACCTTTTAGTGGCTCTGCTGGCCATCCAGTCTGTCTCTTTCCGACAGTTTCTTTGTCTCTCGCGCAGAGCTGCCGCCTCTTGAGAAAAAACAAAAAGCATATTATTTTGCGAACGAGGTTTATTATTTTATCGATAACAAGGAACAAAGGAAAGCGAGAGATTCACATCTTCATTAACTCCCAATTACTGAGATTCTGCTAGACAGACGCACTCTTTATTCATCTCACTTCACAATAATATTAATAATAAAAGAGACGTGCGTCTGCCAGAGAGACAAAAACTACAGCTTATTACTATTTCTACGCTTTCTGAAGAGTGCTGATCAGAAAAATTAACTGAAGTTCTGCAGAGAACCTACTGTTGCTGTGTCAGTTTTGAAATGTTTTGCTTTAATTATCCATTGTACCCAAGTAAATAAACAAACAAACAAAAGCACACAAACATTAGTAATCAATATTGTAAAAAAGACGTTGAAGCCAGAACTGCCAAAAGTGATTGGGGAAGCCAAGCATACGAATAATAATGTAAATTTGTTAACCCCCAGCAAACAGGGGACGTCCTCCGGACGTTGCCAATGTCCTGGTAGTCCCATATTTGCCAACTGACCAAACGGGGACATTCGCATCTCCTCCGCTTTATAATGTTCCAGCGGACCAAACAGGGACGTTCGCATCTAGTCCACATTATAACGTTAGCTAACGCATGAAGAGACATGTTCATGACACTTATTTAGCTACAGTAGCGATTGTTTTCATTACTGTGAACACCTAATGCTGTTGCTTTTGAACTACACAATTAGTTTTAAAGTAAATAATATTTGAATGAGACTGTAAATTATAACTGTAACGTTTTAATTCCACATGTTTATTTGTGTATGCTGTGTGTGTTTAGTGTCTTTGAAAAGTCTGTTAGCATCTTAAAGTTAAAGTTTACGTAGCCGTTAGGCATAGGCTAACTCTATTAAGCTCTTGAATATGAAACTTTGGGCTTTTAATTCAGTTTTCATGTGTATATGAGAGAAATAAATGATTTTGATAGGTCTGTAAAGGTTTTACTTGTTATAGAAAATATGCTCATTTACAGAATCGACGAGCACACTTACATGGAGAGTGTAACGTTAATCAAAATAAAAATTCAAACACGTTTGATTTTCATGGAAAACAAATATTAAGATTGCTATGTGATTTCAGGAAGAAAGAAACTTTAAAACAGATAAGAAGCTTCACGATATCAACATCCCAAGGGAGGCACCTGACTGACTTACTGAAGCTCATCAAATAACATTTTTCAGAATTTCACCTATGCACCTGTTATTTCCTGTAAAAAAATAAAATAAAATAACAATAATGATGTTACTGGATGTTGGTTCTGTTTCAAATGTCTTCTTTAGTTTCTAAATTATTCAGTGCTGATGGCTTGCTCCACCCAGTAGAGTGAATCTCCTTTAGACAACTTCGCCAAGATGACACAAAACGACAGGACTAGTGAGTCAAATCCCCAACATTCACTGCTGTTTCATATGTTTGGGTTGGTTAGTTATCTTATGTCTCTTATGCCACCACATTTAGAATTTCTGAAGAGAGAACAACATGTAAAGCAAGATTCCTGATAATGTTTGGGGCTCAGACATTATTTTAAATGAGATAAATACATATTTAGTATTCACACATCTGATAACCATGCACTCCAGAAATACATATTTTGTCTGAAATAATATGAACAGCAGCAATCTCCTTTTGTTTTCCTGTTTCTATCTCAAGATAGCCATCCCAAGGTTACTAGAGCATTCTCCAGTGCCGGATTGGGTGCAGACTCGCTTGTGAAGACTTCAGATGACACAAGCATTCACAAACACTTCAGATGACTGCAACTGTACATTTACACACAAAACTGACAAATATTTTCCATATATTGCCTTTAAGGGTTAGTTTGATGATTTTCAACCTGCTTTGTATTATGGCAAGGTCTCTAATATCTGTAAAAGAACAATATTTACTCTTTCTCTGAATTATGTATACCTATATGTCCCATTTTATTTGTAAGCAGCACTTAACAGGATGATGCAAAATGAAATGTTTTGACAAAAAGACTTTTTGCAACATCAAAATAAAAAATGCTGTTTTGCATCAGCTAACAAATAAACTAGGTTTCTCTGAGAAAGAATAAACATCGTTCTTTTACTTATGTTACCAACATTGTAAAAATACAAAATGGCTTGAAAATGGTTGAACTGAATCTTTAATAGTGTTGAAGAACAGTGTAAATATTTCTGAATTTGTTATCATGCAAGTAAAAACTGCTTAATTGTTGTTTGCCTGGTTTTTATTTTGTGTTTATGTTAGTTGTTGCCATAAAGATAGCCTTCGAAGCTGACAGCACTGAACACGTAACTTGTATTATGAACTACTGTCATATGGACAATATTTTGTTGGCTCAGTAAGTCTCAGTCACATCTGGCTGATTAAAGCATGTTTTTAAAATGCATTTTTCTCTAAACCTATTTTGAAATTACAAGTATTGTGAAAAGTGCTATATTTGCACAACATTTAACCATGGTTTTACAATAGAAAAACTAGCATGATTGTAATAACCATATTTAGTTTTTGTTTTCAAACCATATTTTTATGCCACATTCTGCTAATAATAGTAATATTTTAATAATTTATCATCACAAAGTTTAACCGATGCACTACCTATTTTCGTTTATATTTTCCCGAAACGGTTTGCAATACTCCTTCAAGAATAAGACATTATTCAAATCTATTTTAAATATTTATTTTATTTGTATGTATATGAAGCTGCTGTTTTTTATTTCATTCGTTTTGTTAATGTATTATTTCGATAGAAAAATATATTTAGAATATGGGCCTATGCATTTCTTACGCGGGACGCCGGGAGATCACTTTTCTAGATTTTTTTCTAAAAAAAGTGGAAACCGTTTCTCTAGACAAGTTCATTGAACGAATGAATGATACATTCATATAGCGCTTTACTGTGTATTGCCATACACACAAAGCGCTTTACAATCATGTGGGGGCTCTCCACAACCACCATCAGTGTGCAGCATCCACTTGGATGATGCGCCGGCTGCCACAGGACAACGGTGCCAGTGCGCTCACCACACTAGCTACAGGTGGAGAGGAGAGAGAGATGCAGACAATCAATGGATGGGGATTATTGATTAACTGTAATCAAACTGTAATCAGCTATAAGAATTGATGATAAGGTGGTTTCCGACAGTTTAAAAAGGAGCAGCATTGCATCAAGATATTTCTGTATCATCTGTGTCCTTTGCTCTTTTGTGGTCAACTAAACAGAGTGCTTTAAAATATGTCTATGCTTGTGTGAGAGATGAGAAAGATTATTTTTAGACTTTTTACTATGCCTCCATGTATTTTTATATCAGGCATATTAATAAACTAGATTACATCTTTATTTTATATTTTGTAACTTGGGACTTCTCATAAAAGTTTCTGTTTACTTTATGTTAAAGTAAACTTTATGTTAGCCAATGAATAAACATTAACTTACAGATAGAAGTTTGCAAATTACAAAATACAGAACTCAAATGAAAAAAGAAAAACATTAATACAAAGTTTTGTTATGAAACTCAATCTGATATAATAACATCAGCAGCCAATGAACTTGCTGCTCAACATTTAAGTACTTGGCTAGTGTTTAATACAGTTGCAGTATTGTTTAGAAACCCTCCACCTTCCCTATCTCCACCTGTACAAGTGTACTATGGGGTGATTTCATGTTTGTTATCTATGTTGTTATTTCATATACGTTATAAGTACAAAAGAAGTATTTCTTGGATGCTCACAGCAGCATGTCGTGGATGTATTGGCAGTACTGTAACAAGCTTCTTCACTCACTCTGCTGCAAAGTAGCAGATTTATTCCAGCAAGACCAAACACATTAACATTGTTTACTAGCATGTTAAACCTTTTGAGAGTTGTCATGATAGAAAAAAAAAAATTAACCATTTAGAGACATTTACCTTAAAAGAATTCAAAATAAATGAAATGTCAACAGGGGGAGGAAACTGGAAAAACAACAACAAAACAATTACTTTCAAACATGCCTGTACCATTAAATTAACTGTTCTTAATAGAACATTTCTAATATTTTGATTGTAATAAAAAAAAGAGACAGAAATAGACATATATATTTTTTTATTCATTTTTACCTTTTGAGTGTAAATACTCAAATTATTATTTTAAATTTATATTGGCTCATTGGTTTTAAATACATTGTTTTTTTGTTTTTTTTATTTTGGTACTGAAAAAAAGAACATAGAACTGTTCCTAAATTTTGCACCTGCTTTTTTTGCACATGATATTCTACAAGTATAAATTACACTTTATTGTTTGAAACTCTAAATTAGATTGAAATCACATAAAAGCTGTCAGAGTTTTACTGCCTGTCTGCTCTCTTGACTGCGTCCCTCGATGTACAAAAAGGAAAACCTGCAAAGACTGTGATATGGATTTAAATGAACTGAGTATACTCACCTCATGCTTACCTGTGATGTGATCTGCCTTATGACTTTGCTCCTTTGAAAAGACTCACCTGAAATATTACCTGCAGAGAACCTGTTTGATTTGATACTCTGCCTGCTGAATTGAACTTTTATGCTGAGCACAAATAAACTCACTTGTTTGCTTACTTCCTGTTCTCAGTCTTCTCTGAGCGTGACAGAAGCTCAGCCCGTAAACAAAAATGGAACAAGAAGAATCAGCGGTGAATTCAGAACCATGTTCTACCTTGCTCCAAATTCTGCAGGAGGTATGCTTATCTCAACCAAGCCCTTCGTGTCCAGTGGCTTGTCCACATCCGTTTGCAGGCGATCAAACAACATGTGAAGGATTCCTGCTTCAATGCTCATTGTACTTCGAGACTCAACCAAATCACTTTCTGACTGATCGTAGTAAAATCACCCTCATCATCATTCTGCTAACTGGACGAGCACTTCAATGGGCCGAAACGTTATGGGCATCAGAAAGCCCACACCTAGCCTCATTACAGCTGTTCCTTCAACAGTTTTGCCTGGTCTTTGGACAACCCACTTCCTCACTAACAGCACAGGAGGAGCTGCTACAACTGCACCAAGGAAAGCTTCCCATCCATGAGTACGTCCTTCGTTTCCACACGCTGTCCCATACGAGCGGTTGGAATGACACCGCCCTTCTGGCCGTGTTCCGCAGAGGTCTCACTGCTAATATTCGTCAACAGATGGCGATCTATGATGATAATGTGGGTCTTAATGCTTTTCTCAAAAGAGCCGTCACCATCTCTCAGCATCTAGCAGCATGTGAAACACCTGCTGAAACCACACCATCCACAATCGTCACTGAAGAACCCATGCAAACTGATTCCTATCACCTTACCACACAAGAACGTACAAGGAGACTTCGAGGAGGTTTGTGCCTATATTGTGGCGCTTCATCCCACATTCTGCAGAACTGTCCCATCAGACCTGCCCGGCAAGCGGTGAGTGTAGGATATTTACCTCAAAAGCTTAATACCATACCATACCACTCATTGATGCCATGTTAAACACTTTAGAATAACGTTCCGATGTAAGTAATTTATAAGTGATTAGTTAATGATATTCATCTACAAAACATTCACAAATGATTAATAATTGATTGATTACTATGTTTAGTTAATTAATTTACAAGCCAATTACAAGTTGTGATATGTTGAAAAGCACAAAAAAATGTTTTTTTAATTTAATAAAGTGTGTAAACCCTTTGTCT
>JAUMHI010000220.1:108144-124384 GCA_032359435.1 Enteromius unitaeniatus | reverse complement strand
GTCAGCATGGAAAAGCCTAGGACGTTCCCAGAAAAGATTCCAATTATTAACAAAGAGCAGTTTCTGTTCTTTACACCTTGACAGTAACCATTCATTTAGAGCAAGAAGTCTATTGAACCTTTCGTGCCCATGTCGATACGTGGGAAGTGGTCCTGATACGATGATCCTGGTCGCGGGCGCCATGCTGCGAACGATCTCGATCAGGCTGCTGAAGTCCCTCTTCAGAACCTCCAACTGCCGCAGCCTGGTGTCGTTCACCCCCGCGTGCAGGACGATCGCGCCGACGCTCTCGCCTTACTTTGCGGGTATCTGTGCAGAAACATCGAGAACGTGAGCGCCAGGAAAACAGTGCGTGTGGACTTTGCCTTTAGCTAAGGTAGCACGAACGTACCAGACAATGGAATCTCCGATCTCTGGCCCTGGCTGGTGTCTTCCTCTGCTGCTGGACCCAGGGTCTGTGTCAGGGTCTAGAACTGCTCTCCGCAGTTGCTTTTTGTGTTTCATCAATGATTTTATATATTTGTATATTTTTCTATTACTATTAAATAGTCTTCTTTTACTATTATGTTAAGCTTTTTCAGCCTTGATGTTATAAAAAGGATGCGTGAAAGAAGTTCAACTTTTAAAAATATGCCTCAACTGACCTGAATTTTAAAACGCTTAACATTAAAAACACTTAACATGGCTTACACACCTAATTTTCCCAGTCGTTGTTAAAGTAGAGTCCGTTAAGCCACGTTAAGCTGTTTCCTTATAATGGACTTCTATAGGGGAAAAACGCTTAACGTGATATTATTCACTTTATCTGTTGAATATGGAATCATTCAGTCGTCGGTTTTTAGGTGCTTTAAGCCATGTTAAGGGTTTTTCACGTTAAGCATTTTAGAATGGTCATTTTTTACCGGGGAATCCAACACAGTCTCACAACCAATTCGTACGTATTCATATGAGGTGCCAAATTCTTACTAATTCGTACGACTTATGCTTTAGGGGCAGGGTTAGGTTTGGGTCATTCGTATAAATTCATACGAAATGGCAACTCTTAAAATATGTACGAATTGCTGTGAGATCAGGTTGGGGAATCCCCTCAAAACGAGATTGGCCTAGTTTTGAGTAGCAGTTGGGCGAGTTTTCCTACAAAAACCTGGCAACCCAGCAGTGCTGTGCCCTGCTGTAACGGAAATCGGGACTAGTAAAAGGAGATTGTAATAGATTTAGGTCTATCCTGATACGTTCCAGTTATCATAACGATTCTATATAGTTTACAATTAACCCTATGCAGGGAGTTTGATGGACTGACAATCTGAGTAGAGTATCAGATGTTTTTTGATGTCTGTTAAAAATCTGTTAATCTGGAAAGCATCTGCTGTTTACAAAAGTCTGGCAGACGTCTTTCAGATGTCAGTTATACATTCTAAATCATAAACATCTTAAATACGTCTAATAAATGTCTATTTGACATCTAAAAGGAGACGTCCAATAGATGTATTGCAAGATGAGCAAACAACATAAATAATACATCATGCAGATATAAATGCAGACATCAAATAGATGTCTCAGAGACATGCATGTGCTATTAGGGCAGTGGTTCAACCTGAGCTTATGAAGTTACGAGAACTAATTTCTTTGTGTGCAACCATTTTCTTTGTGTGCACTTTATTCAACCATTTCTTTTTTGACACATGTTCACGAGAGTACCATAATGTATGCATGTGTACATATGCTGTATGTAAAGCCTTCCTTTTCGAACCAGAATGTACAGATGATGAACTAAGTTTTAATTAGAATTTTTCTGTAAACTATCCCTTGGTGTGGTCTTTAAAACACCTTTAAATCAAGTCTCCTATGATAGCTAATTTACCTAATTTCTTGCTTATGTCTCTGTCAGAAACCTTTTTCTTTTGTGTGATCTTTTATGGCCCTATGTGCCCTGTGCTGCATCTCTTGGTTCAGGCCTTACCACTACCCACATTGCTGCCAGAGGCATCCATTGCTGTGGCCAGATGCACCCCTGAGCCATACACTGGAGAATATTTAAGCGTCTCCTTCAATTAGTCCTGTTTGGTCTTAACACTGCTCCCGGCGTCAGCAAACCCACCACTCCCAGGGGACCCACTGGTAAAATTTTCAGTGTCAATAAACCTTTACAGCGCACTGGAAAAGAAGCTGATGGACATATGTGGTACTGCAGTGTAAAACTGTGCATCTTTGGTCACTGTGAAGGTGAATCTTTATACATGGCCACTTAAATTTATTATGAGTTGATATATTTTAACAACAGTGAATTTGATTGAACTCAGATTACCCATTATCATTATTCAGTGTTTTTATTGTTATTATTATTATTATTATTTTCAGCCTTTCTAAGAGTAAAAACTAAATATGTGTACATGTATAAAAGCAAAGCATAAGCAGAAAGAAATTTGTAAAATCATACTTTGGTATATATGTTTATTTTTTCACTTTCATGTTAAACAATTCAATTCAAGAGTAAATTTCTATGCAAAATAAATAATAAATAACAATAACAAAATTAATACAAAAAAAAATGTTAAATATAAAAATGGAAAGTAATTCAAAATTCTAATTAAAAACAACAATAGCATTTCAATGGTACTAAAATATTAACATATTTACACTGGCATAAAGCATCTTTAAGCATCCCAGCACAAGATGCATAAGGGGGAAAAATATATATATATTTGGGGCAATGCAATTCTATTGATTAAATATTATATTTTTTGTTAATAATTTAAATAAAATTGTATTTTTAAATATTTTCTGTCTTTATTTTAGTTTTAGTTCAAACATAAAAACATTTTTGTTTTATATATGTCTAGTATAGTTTATTTAGTTTAAATATTTTAGAAATACAATACTTTTTTTTTTAGTAATTCTTATTTTATTTTAACTAATGCAAATGTTTATGGTTTTAGTTTTAGTTATTGTTAATAATCTCAGTATGGTCTCAGTATCATGCTTTTGAATGGCTGTCAGTAGAAAGAGATATTTCCGTTTTTACTGTTGCTAAAATGTAAATTTTAAACATATTTAAACATTTAAAACATACAAATGGCTACATATCCTTTGTTTAAATACATAAAATAGTTGCGTATATCTTTTATAAAATTAAGATATTTGTATCAATGCCTTTTTATTGTTTTATCAATAAGCAATTTTGATATTTAGAACCCTTAACTTATCCCAAACCTAAACCTACCCATTTTCATCTCTGTACAGTGTAAGAAAAACATGACAGACAGATAAATGTAATTATAATCACTTATTTATTGCACGAATGTCAAAAACAGTACCAAAAGTATAGCAGAATATATGTTGTTAATTGCTGAAAACATTATGGATTTATTTTGTAATTGTTGCAATTTTTTGTGTATTCACAGCATGTCAGAGAAAACCCCTTTTGTGGCTCATGGCATGTATACATTAAATGACAATTAACTATTGAAGAATTTTTATTTTATTTTAAGGGTTTAAAATAAAGTCTTGTTTAACATTATAAAGGCCTATTTTTGGAAACGAGCTGGCAGAAGAAATCACTCAGAACAGAGTGAAACGTTATCATTTCATATGAAGTAATGTTAAACAGTTTAATAATGCAGTTGCAAACAAGGTCATTGCTATGAAGCTACTTTTTCGTACTTTTGGATGCTGAAAAGACCTCAGTATTGTACATAAGTAAATGTACGTTTTAGTAAACAAAATTTTATGTAAAATGCATACAAATTGTCATGAGATCACATGGTAGAGGGCATCTACCAGCAGGGGCAAACCCTCACAAAGCCAGGCACATTCTCTCTGGACTGGAATTAAGTTGCTGATGTGAAATCTGGCATGCAGAGCAAACGATCCCATCACATGTTGACCGTGACTTGCATATTACGAACATCTGCAGGTCTGTGGCGTGGTGGCACTTGATGATTAGACGTCATTGAGTCAGAAGCCAGTCCTGACCACAGTGTGGTTATTCATTCTTCTGAATTACACCTGTATCCCCAGCGGCCCGCAGAGCCCTGCTTTTTTGTTTGCACAGCTGGTTTGTGCTGAAACAGTCCAGATTAAATAGTATCTTCAGTTGTCCCTCTACAACCAAATGCTTCATTTTAGATAGTGGCACAGTGGTTGCAGGTTCGAATACAGCCTAATCTCTAGATCATATTGGCAAAAAGGTGGTTAACAGTACAGTACATTGCAATTAAAGATATTGCTATTTTTTAATTTTAGAATATCTAAAAATGCTTAAAACAAAACATTTATGTGATATTAAGACAGTTTTTGCACAAATAAATACAAATAAATTCTCACACACTATTTTTTGGGGTAAGAAGCATAATAATCAACGATCATGAGTTATAAGTACTCATTTTAATACTTGTTTGTAATACATTATTCAAAGAACAAGACTTTATATCTTTTTTTTTAAATTTTTTTTACATGCAATTGCTAAAAATGAGTCTTAATATCTTATGCATTGTTGCTTTTTTAGTAAATTTATCTCATTTTTGAGATTTTTTAGCTTGAAAACAGGTGAAAGATAACTATTAAAAGAATCAGTAGCTTGAAAACTATTCAAAAGTGATCTTAAAGCTATTTCTCCAAGTAGCTTTCCATATTTTGTATTGACATTCTCATTCTCAATCCTTGTGAACTGTTGTGTCTGCCTTGTAAATAGCTCAAATTGTTTTTGGGGTGGGTTGGATGAGAGGTAATTAATTTGACTAATTTTGGGTTTAGTGGCTCTTCCAACACATGAGACGAGCAGAGGACTCTCATTAGATGAGCGTTAACACCATTCGATGGCTTGATCCCTCATGTATCACATTAGCGCTGAGGTCAGATGATGGTGTGGAGGTATGTATGACTGCTGGTATTACTTCACGTTCCTTGCGGACAATCCAAGAATGCTAGTGTTGTTTATCACATTCTTGGTACATATTGAGTAGTAACATAATACCTTATTCCACGCGTAGGCAACTTGACAATCCACAAGCGGCCCCAGACTGAAAATTAGGTGGGTTGGGGTCCAAATTATACTTGGAGAGAAAAGAAAAATGGTTGATTTGTTTTCTGAAGTATATATTTTCCTTTCTCTCTCGCTCAACTTCACACAAAGTACTCAAGAGCTGCGTTAAAAGGTATTATTGATTCTATCTAACTAAACCGATGTCCCCTAAACATAAATATCGCGTGTTGGCCGGGGCGCTTGTGCCGCTCGGCGCTCCTAAGTACCATCTGGCCGCTGCCAAAACAAACAGTGGTAATGAGTACTAGGTCGTGGTTGAGAGGCCGGTCTAAAAGTCGGGGACTTGCCAGCGTGCACACACTGAGGGGCTGTCATAAGCCAAATTAAAAGACTTGACTGTTTCTACCCCCTCATGCTGCTGAAGATGCTGGGAGTCGACATGGGGGAATGAGAGGGGGGGGTCGTGTTCAACAAGCAGATGTTGTATTTGAGAATCGGCTCTGGGGAGTGAAACCGAGGAAATAACAAGTGAGGATTTATTGCCAGGCGGTTTGTTTACGTTAAAAGGACGGGTCGTTCACGCCAGCCAAGGTGGTATTTGCATAATACATATAAAATGAGATCCATCTATGCCACACGCATACCTGTGAAACTTTGTGTTTTAATAGAAGTAACCAGAGTATCGCTCAGGCACTGGACAGGAGGGTCCGCTGTAGACTTACGACTTGGGAAAAATGCATTTGTATACGTGCTTCACGATGCCATACAGTCGAAGAACCTTTTTGTCTAAATGGTTACATAAAGGACCTTTCGGTTTCACAAAATGCTTCTTTTTGGTGAAAGAAGGTTAGAAAGAGATTAAAGGTAAGAAAGAGATGGTTCGACTGAATGGTTCTTTGTGGAACCAAAAATGGTTCTTCTATGGCATTGCTTGAAGAAGCTTTTGAAGCCCCTTTATTTTTAAGAAGAAGAGCCAGCTGTGTGGGATAGCAGTATGAATGCTCTGTGGCCTCACTCAATATTGGAATATTCTGCTTGGTATTGATGTCAAGTCTGGCAACTTTCCTTATTCCTTAAAATGACTGAATGACTAGCAGAACCTTAATATGAAGAATGTTTGAGTGATCTAAGGAACCCTTTTCAACTCTGAAGAACATTGTGCGCAATAGAAATGTACCATGGATGTTAAAGGTTCTTCGATAAAGTACCTTTAGACCTATTTTTAGAAGCACAGAGCAGGGTTTTTAGACCTAGCCTATATTGCGTTAAATGACATTTGCATCATCTCTGAGCACACAACTAAAACAGTCAAATCTCTGGGATGCTTTTGACTGGGATGCTTTTAATGGATTTTTCTGAAGTTATTCAATTGTTTAGTTTAAGTAGACATTTACTTGGAATGTTTGATTTAGTATTTTACATTAATGACAACTTTCCACATAAACAATCAGATGTGGTATCAAATATATTTGACTTAATATGTAAAAATCAGATGTTATTTGAGGTCATCTTACCACTGTGGCGTGTTCTAATTAATATTTTGAATGTTCTTTGAATTGATTTGTATATTTTTAGTACACATTTTAGTTGTGATAATGTTATGTAATTTTGCCATTCTATTTTATTAGTATTTTTTTATTAGTATTTTGCTGTGTTTCTATTTCTATTTCATTTAATTAATTTTAGTGGCAATGTAACCTTATTGTAATTCAGTTATCTAATATAGACATTTATTTTGCAAGTGGGAACATGTTTTAGTGTGCACTGATAATATTTAGGCATATAGACATAAATGATTCCTTAAATCATGTCTTGTTGATAATAAGGGTGCTGTAATCTGAGATAAGGTTTTGCACAAACAGACAGCACTCATTTTCTTACAAAAATCTAGTTTTAAAAGAGCTGTGTTAACATCATAATGTCATAAAGCATACTTTAATCTAAATGACTGAATGTAATCTTAGGTTCTAGAAGAAGTCCACGTTGAGGCTAGTGAAGGAGAAAGAGCTGATTGACTTCTTGACTGCTTGTTTAACGTCAGGCCGTGAAGCAGATCTGTCTCAAGCATGTCAAACTTCATCTCTCCAAGAAGCCTGAAAGGAAACAGGTTGCTCATTTTGCTTAATAAAACACTCTAATGAACATTTAACTGTGTTCGCTTGTTCCCAACTTGAACACGGTCCAGTAACAATGTTTCTTTTGTTCTGTCCCGTGAAGAAATGCTCCTGCTCCTGATGTCTCTAAATGTCCGCAGGCAGGTCAGAAAGGCCCTGATGATCAGTTCAATCATGTCAGTTTGATGTGGGTTTTAATGTGGTCTGCAAATTTATTGTGCGTGTTAACAACAACCATTATGCACATCCACAAAAAATGCTATGGCTAACCCTCAAACTGATGCACTCATTTCCTCTCCATCCTTCACCAGTACAACAATGCCACTGTTTTTGCTGGACAGATTGGCTGCTCAGACGCAGTACAGGTGTGAAAAAAGAGGCCTCAGTTTGCCATTCAGCTTGGGCATCGTTTATTCTGAGGGTTATTTTTAGTGCTGAAAAGTTCATTGTGGGGCTACGTTTCTTTGGCAGCCTGTAGAGGTTTTCGAGCCAGCGCTGGATGCTGCTGTGGCTAAGGTCTTATGTGTAAGTGACAGCAATATGAAATGTTTATTAAAGGCTGCTTCCTTTCCTCTTTATTTTTAACTTGAGTTGCTCATCTGTATTCAAATTGTTGACAGCCGTGGTGGGTGTTCCAGACTTTCCGCATAAGGTTGTCTTTTCTGCCCTGTTCTACAACTTAAACAGGCTTGTATACCTGGTTAACGTTCAGACACAACTACTGAACCTTAATTATCAATATTATACTCTTTGGATAATAGCACAGTCATCAAAGGTAAGATATGTATGGATGCATGCAGATAAATAAACTTTCTTATATTTGAGTCGGTTCTCATGCATTTGGTACAGTCAAACAGTTGATCAATCAATCAATAGTAAAACATATAAATAACAAAGTATTTACAAAATGTTTTTAATTTAAACCTTTTAAAAATATTTTATAGAATTTAAATTAATTTAATATATATATATATGTATAACAAAAAAGTTTTACATTGTTTGGTATTTTTTAAAATATCAATGTTAAATATTTGTTTTCTTTAAATAGTTATGTAAACATTTATTTTTACATGTTTTTATTTACTCATGTATTTATTTATTTATTTAGTCCAGACAAAATGTACAAACTTTTCAAATGTAATACTATTTATGTCTTGACATTTTATATAAGCTTGTTGTTATATACACATACACATCAAATATGACAAAAAAAAAACTAATTTCATACATGTAACAACTGCTATCTGCTATACATGTTTCCACTGCTATCTTGACTCATTACTTCTATAGATGTAATCCCATCATGCATCTGTCTGATGAACTGCGCTCTGGAGTGAAAGAATGCCTCGATAACAGACAAATCACTTTGAGTTACTGCTCCGGTAAATGAGGTGTGCTGGTATTAGGGAAGAACACACGGTCAAGAGCAGTGGGCAAAGCTCATCTTATGCATCTGACAACAATCTGCCGTCACAGGCTCACAGCACCTCCCGACCCACCGCATTCAGTTTGTTCAGGCTGGCTTTCCGCAGACTGTGGCAGTGGCTCATGGGAACTCCCTCGCGTATGCCAGCTTTTCCTAGGGCGCTAAAGGTCGGGATAAGACTGAGTGGAAAATCTGTCGGAGGGGGTCTGTTGCATTTAGGATCAGTTGTTCTTCCTTGGATATTATTACAGAGCGAGTGTTCTCCTGTGTTGGGGAAGGAATCCAGGAAAACACATCGGAATGTGCCATGATAAATTTCATGTGGCACAGCGGTGCCAAAGGGCATAAACTTGAGGACAGCTATATGAGCGTCAAGTGAGGGTTCGTAAAAGTACAGCATCATATATGGTCAGACTGAAGTAAACCCATCGATGACACACATGTCTCGTTTTGAGGCATTTTTACAATTATACGAGTCCTCTGTTACTCTAACAACACGATCCAAACTATAGTTTATAGTCTCTTTGACATTTTTATGCCTCATCGGGTTCTGCCAGGTATTGTATTAACCAATATTTACTTAAAAGATGATCTGTAGGCCTTCTCCGAGAGCTTTTATCAGTTTTTTCCTAGGTGGTCCAATGGTGTCTGACAACTTGACACCTCCACATACAGTTATCCGTCTTTCTGGTGACATATGAGTGTTTTTGTCGTCTGATAGGTGAGGATAACAATAACTACTAGCGTAGCATTTGTGACAGGCCTGCTTTGAGGGGAAACTCAACAAGAACAGACTGAGCTTTTGAATTATGTCACGCAAGTAATTTAATAGAAACACTGGAATACATTTAAATTCCAAGGTGGCAGGGAGGTAAAAACTAGAGTGAAATGTTTTTATTGCTAGCTGTGAATGATGTAGCGCTTTTGGGGCTAGAAAATATATGACGTTTTGGTCTCTAGATACTAAAGTAACTCAGTCTGTCCAGTTGTTACAGAATAAAAAAATTAAATATGGTTAATTTGATGTAATGCACACAAACAATATCTACTGAAATACCATAAATCAAGTGTTGGCAAAAGTATCAATCAGTTTCAATCTTCAATAGCTGTATTAGAGTGACCTCTTGTGTTTGCATTTAGTTTTACAAGCAGCAAATGCTGTGAATAAATAAAGAAATTAATAAACCAAACTATATATAGGGTTTTGTTGTTGTTGTTGTTTTGTTGTTTTCAAAGAATGGATTTGTGCAACGCTTCATTGTTTAAAAAGCAATAAAAGCTATTTTCAAGTTAAAATATAAAAATTGGCTGTAAAACAACAACAAAAAAACTTTATACAATACTTGTACATTTTCACTGTTATTACACCTAAAAAGGATACAGCATAAAATGAAATAAAGTTTCACTAAATACCTTGAACGCAACGTTAATAGGAACCTTCAAGCAAAGACGACTCTATCCGGGGTTATTTATCAGTGACACCACAAGCCTGCTAAACCGTACTAGTTACATCTTTGTTGATTGTTTTCGTTTTAAATCATAAGGTAAGGCTAGGTTGCCATAACCTTATTGCTTTCGTTAAAGTTTTAACAGATTAGGTTTGCCGAACGAATATGGATATTCATTTCTGACAGGGCTTACGTGCTATGCTAATAGACAGAAAGCTATGGGTTACTGTTCTAGATGAAGTAAATTACACTCATTTCTAAATCAGAAATAGTAACGAAAAGGATTGTTTCACATATGGTGTTAATTAATAACCTATAAGTAAACATCTGTTTTCAAATATCCGAGCAAAAATCTGCGAAATAGTTCGTGGAAATGAGGAAAGCTATATATTTATATATAAATAAATTTAATTGAGAAATCTGAGCGAATAAATAATAAATATACAGTGCTAAGAGGTGTAGTCTTTTCTTTTAACTATTTAAAAAAATACATTGATTTACTGTAGAAATATACAGTACTGTACAGAAACCATATAAATGCTTTTAAATTTGTGGACGGGAGTACCTTGTACATTATTGTCATATATATATATATATATATATATATATATAAAATTATATATACATTATATATATATATATATATATATATAAGGTTAAACATATCTGATAATACATTATACTGTTAACTGTTCTAAATGTGTGTCTTCAGTAACAGATATTTTTTGGTAAATCTTTATTTCAGTGAATTTATCATCTGGACTTATCTTTTCTAAAATGGAGCCAGCATGTCGAAAAGACAAACAAAAGCAGCAAACACCGACCCGTGGAGACAGGACAAAACAGAAATCAGCACAGCAGGAGCTAAAGCAGCGACAAAGAGCAGAGGTCACATTGCATTTTGCATTTATTTGATCCAAAATACAGTAAAAGCGTTATTGCGACATTGTATTACCATTATCTGTTTAAACGATGATGTAACAATGTATTTCTGTGATACAAAGCTGAATTTTCAGCTCCATTACTTCAGTCTTCACTGTCACCTGATCCTTTAGAAATAATTATGTAACTGCCTGTGCAAAGTTGTAAGATCAGTTACTCATTTACTTGCATGGTTTGACTAAAATATTTGCAATTTCTTTCTTTTAAATATTACACATCTTACAATTTGTTTATTTCCATTTCAATTCATCCAGTTTGTTTGTTCTCTGTTTTTGCAGATTTATGCCCTGAATAAAGTCATGACTGATCTTGAACAGCAGCAGTTTGAGGCCTTTTGCAAGCAGATGCAATCACAAACTGAATGAGAAAAACTCATGTCAGGGCAAACATACACAGGTTAGGGTTATGTCATGATGTTACTCGTATTTTTGTGTTATTGTACACCTTTTGATAATCATCCCTTTCAGCCTTTGACATTTATACCAAAATGTATTCGCTGGAATCTGATGCATACACACTACTGGAATCTGAGTGTACAATCACATCGCAAAAGTTGGTCAATATGTACAAAACCAAAAAATATCAGAATGCATTATAAGTATCAGAGGATCTCCTTGTGGAAAGACTTTCACTCAAACTGTAGTTCAGTTTTATTTTCACTGTCATTGTTAATTGTGATGTTGATCTGTCATTATTGTCCTGAACAAGTATTACATTATGTACGATTGCACAAAGCTATTTTAGACAATTGATGACCTGTTGACTGAAAGAAATTAAGATACTCTTTTGGTTTATGATTGATTTGATTTATTTTGTGATATGTGACACACTTTAATAATACTGTTCTTTTGACCACAAGTGGTTTTAAACAGTTTAGTTTTTAATAAAAATTTGGTTATTAAACAGAATCTCTATTCTGAGCCTTATTAATGATTCTAAAAATGCGTTACAGCAATTAATTCCATTTAAAAATTATTACACTTTTACTGTATTTGGTGAGCTTAGGACTATGATCTTTTTTAGAAACATTAAACCAAACATCTGAATGGTACAGTACTTCAAACACAGTATTAACTCGAAGCCAGATGAAAAAAGGTCATGTTTCAGTGCAAAACTATATTGTTTGGTGAAGGAGGGTCTAAGGCAGATCATGTTTTGTCAATCCTTTTTATTTTCAAGTGTGCATAGTACAGACCAATTTGGATTGCATTAGGAGATCATGATAATTGAAGATAAATTGCATGTAGAGATTTGTTGTTAAAGTAAAGGTTGCAGGGGCATATAGAGGTAGTTAGTGGTTGAACAGAAATGGAAAAAACTTCTAATCTAAATAAATTCTAATCCGGTTCTCTTTTTAAAGGCGTATCATTACATGTGCATCTTCAGCTTCAGTATATTTGGTTACTATTACACTTAGCATGTGCAAAACTGAAAGCAAGCTACGATACGATACATCTGGATACGATTTGTCTGATTGGTGTTTAGAGGTCAATTGTAACGGAGCTTCCAGTCACTCTCACTCCAAACCAGCCCTGCCAAAACTTGGTGTCTTGACCGCCATGTTCAAAAGAGATGAAGCGAAGCCCCGGACCATAATCTGTGAATGTGTGGCTCACCTATAACAGAAGTACAAGTTTGCATGAACGAAATTGATGTTTCTTTCAAATTTTTGGTTTTTAGTGTTGTCAAAATCGCATACCAAAAAAAAAAGCTTTGTTTACATCAGAAATGTGTGTGTATTGTGTATATTAGTCATGTTCCATGTTGGAACGTCATTCACCATACTGTAGGTTCACACAGAGCCGTTCTGTGCAGGATTGTGGCATCTTTCGATTATTCAGTGATTACTATTGTGAATGACGTCATGTCAGACTGCTACAATATTGCGGACAGCTTACACATCTCAGCCCATGGAAACAGTCGCTATTGAGGCATCTGCGTATATACATATCTATGGTCAAGATTTCGATGTACTTCGACATCAAAGCGCCCCATAACATGGACATTGTGTTCTTCTGTTTAAGCTTCGCTTTTTTTATACCAAACATAATTCTGATCTGTGGGTCAGTCCCAGTTTGGTCACATCACTCTATAAAACATTCTTCCAGAGCCCCACAGGTCTATGCAAAATGTATTTTTGCTAATTCAAAACTGCCTTTTATGTTCTTCTTGGTCTAGAGAGACAGCATGCTCATACTAATTCTGTTTCTTAGTCTTAATTGTAATTTAATCTATGTACAAAAACGTGACTTAATAGCAATGGCGAATAGGGGTTGAATACTTTTGACATAGCCATTTTATTTAAAAATCCCCAACTTTTGATTGAAATCTTTAGATTAGATTAGATTAGATAGAACTTTATTAATCCCTCGGGAAGGTTCCTCTGGGAAATTTTTGCCTTTTGAAATCTTGTCCTTCAGAAAAACTGCATTTGCGTGTGTGTGTGTGTGTAGATAGATAGATAGATCTTGTTTGCTTGTTTTTTCTTAAGTATCATATTTGATACACAAATTCAATGGGCCACCTAAGCAAAAATATGTAATGCTGATATTTCTACAACAAGTAAGATGGAATTCTGATAATGCTTATAATGTATACTGTAACAGTATAGCAGTACATAAAATGCATATAAATATCAGTTGTCACTTCAGAATATGCCTTATTAGGATGATATTCATATACTTAGTTTTATTATCAAAGACCTGTTTCAAAACATGTATTGCATTGCCATACAATGATGACTGAGAGATGAACATATAATTCAGAAACCTGAAACTCACATTTTAATGTGTTTTTCTAATGATGTATAGATAATCAAGCAAACCTAAGTTGTTTCAGTCTTGAAATATTGCTAAAATTACATATTTATTACATAATAACAAGTTATTTTTGTGTTTACGTTTTAAAAATTAGTCAAACAATTTTACAGCAAAAAGAGCTGAAGTTAGACATTTCTACAATTATACTAAAATGACATTTACTTATAAAACATATCTAAATCAGAAGGCATGTAGTAGGCAAGTAATGGTTAATTGGGTGTGTTATGCAAAACTGGATTCTGCTTTTGTACCTGTTTCCAAGAGCAGTCGTCACAATCTGGGTCAATGGTCACTTGATCTGGCTTAAATTCTTGTATGACTTCTTGGTTTTCATCAAGCAGAGACACAGTAAGCTTATAAATACATCCACAGTCTGTTCGGCTACAGAACCTACATTCAAAAGAAATGACTGAATGAAAAACACGACAAAACAAAACCTGTGCCATCAAGTCTATATCATCAAGGTTTACCAGTCCTCCACATTGACCGCTGGTTGTGCGATGTCTAAATTTTCAGGGTGGTAACCCTCTGCCAGCAGGTCAATCACTTGTCTTTTTATACACGGCCTGGAACAGAGAAGAAATATAAACACACGTATTTACAAATGATGAATGAAGACATATCGAAACACAAGCAGGGAGTATAAAAGACAGAGACAAGGATCCTTTTTCACCCTGTTCTATCAAAGAAAAAGCATCCATCAGTTCGGCTACTATTTATTTACTTACTCAAAAGAGGTGCAGAAGTATTTAGTGATGGATTCGTCAGGGAAAGTTTGTCCACAGTCCCCCGGCATGTTCTCTGTCTGCCATTCATCACCTCCATTCTCTATCAGCTCCCAGTATTGCAGATCCTCTGGTAAAGACACAAGTTTTTTTTCCAATATTAATGTGGCTGAAGTGCATTTTGCTACTCTAATGATGGTTTTATTTAACAAAAGGAGAGCTGACGTGATAGCAAAATAGATCTTTAACTGCTACTAAACAGTATTTTTGTATTATATTGTGTAATGCACGCAGTTGACCACTTTGACTACATATGAATTAAAAATGAAATAAAAAAAATGTATTTGAAACTTTTTTTTACATTTTTTTTAACAAAACTATTCTTGCAACCACAGCTGCCAAATTTTATGCATTTATTTGTTTGTTTATTTTTTACAGTGTACAAAATAACTTTTAAATTGTACAATGTAATTTATCCCTGTGATGCAAAGACTTTTATGCATCGTTACTCAAGCTTTCAGTGTCACATGTGACATGATCCTTCTCAAATCATTATATATTTTTTAAAGAATAAGCATAAATGAAGTGAAGTGACTTGTGGCCAGGTATGGTGACCCATGTTTGGAATTTGTGCTCTGCATCTGGGTGTGTGCTCACCGTGAACACACACCCAGAGCAGGAAATGAACACCATTAACATTATAAATTACTTTAATGTCACTTTTGATTACTTTTAGGCATCTTTGCTTTAAAAAATAATGAATTTCGTTTTTTAAATACATCTGATCTTTTGAACGACAGTATAAATGTCGACTTACCATCTCCATTAGGATTTTTTATGAGGTTTCCAGACATGCTGTTGAATCGAAGAGATGTCTGCTTTTCCTGTGACTATTCAGAAAGAAATATGCCAGATAAAATACCTTCAACTAATACAATAACAAGCTGTTTTTGCCATGACTTTGTACAAGCAGCCTTTCCATTATTCATACGCCTGAGATCGATTCCTTTTCCTGGATGCTGCAGCAAAGCGTTCACCTTTCTGGATATTCATCAGGGAAGCATTATATAAGTATGCATAAATTAAAGCTCATTACCAATGCAGTCCTAAAGCTGACATAGTTCCCCAGAAGTTTTAACATGATTTATAAGTAAATAAATACTATGGTTTATTTCATTCTGGACTGACTTGCCCAGTAGCTCTAGCTTAGCCCTTTGCGATGAGCTGACTCATGTTTCTAAAGACGGGCTCTTTGCGCACAGATATTATAAACGCATCACAGAACACGCATAAAAAAGTAACAAATTCTATAAATCGTCAAGTACTTACAGTGCTTCAAGTCTATCTCTGAGTCAACCAAGTGTGTTGGTGGAGGGAGGGAGCTTCCTGTAATATGATCTCTGCAGACTTTTCTGTGGTTGGAAGAAGGCATCAGCAGCTGTGTTTACTGCTGACAGCACTGTCACACACTGCAGCTCACATTCAGACAATTTTATTCTACAACAGCCAACAGTTTCATTCTTGATTTGTGCATGGGCAGAATTGTAAAATTAGTCCATTACATTTTTTCAGGATGCCAGGATTCTTGATTACGAAGCCCTGACATGCAATAAATAAATACATTAATTAATTATTGTAAATTATAATAATACACATACGCTTTAACTTAAACAGCTCTGATTCACGATTGTGTTCAAGAGACAGATATGACTGGATGATTATTATTTTATAAATATACATATAAATATATAAATATATATATATATAAATATAAATAAGATAATA
>JAUMHI010000220.1:28028-101396 GCA_032359435.1 Enteromius unitaeniatus | reverse complement strand
CTGCTTTTCATCTCATTGTATGTGTAAAAATATATGATGACAATAAAGGCATTCTATTCTATTCTATTCTATTCTATCTACAATTCTATGATTCATCTTTTTTTTTTAAGAATCATGGGAAACAGTTTTGCACCAGATGTTCTGCTTTTAAACATGATTCTTTAACAATTAAGTTGAAATAATGCATGGTGGCTTCAATATAAGCACATTCCACTCATTGATCTGTCTTTATAGGTTTGTAAATTATTGTTGATAATCAGTTCTATGGAAATAATGACTGGGATTTTTTTCTTCCGGAACCCAGCTGTTAAACTCTATATGCAGAGACGATAAGTAAACTGTTCTGTGTTGATTCTCCTATAAACACAAACTCTGTAACGATCTAAAGCCATTACGTGTTTGTTTGACTGTTGTGACCAACCCAGAACAACAACAGTGAGTCAACCAATGGCATGTTCTAGGGGTGGGACTACCCGTTTGAAAGCAGTCTGTGTTAGCGCTGTTGATTTCTAATACCTTTGGCGACATACGTGGCTTAGAAATGATACACTTAAACTAATATAATCCTGATTCATGTTGTCCTACGTTTCACTCTTTCATCTTTTACCGTTGGTTTAAAATGACTTAAAGTTCAATAATAATGTAAAGGGGCATACATTGCTGCATTTCCGGTAAAAGTGGCTTTAATCCTTTTCACAAGAATAAAACGCTGCTTTAACCTTTTAAACTCGTGGCTTTCAATTCGTCACTTTAAAAGATTTGTGATTATTGACGCTGTTTTCATTGCAGGGCTACAGTTCAACATTCAAGCGGAAACGGACAGTGGAAGATTTTAACAAGTTCTGCACTTTTGTGCTCGCATATGCCGGTTATATTCCTTATCCACAGGAGGTGAGTATGATCTAGTCTCTATGTAACTGAGAGGTGATTGTGGTAAAAATGCTACTCACTGTGCTTGTACGTTTGATAGAAAGTGCTGTCAGTGTTGCAGGGTGAAGTGGCCTTGCTTCCCTCAAGATCGCTCTACGATCTGACACTTCCACCTCCAGAGGTTCCTATCCTTGGCAGCAGTGTAGCACGTGTTCATGGAATCATTTTTTTTTTTTTTTTGGTGGCACTCCTCTTATGAGCTGCTTTGCTCCTGACGCTCTTGTTTGATCCACAGAAATGGTGGTGGCTCTTATGTCACGGCCGCTGAGAGACATCCCCCTTCCAAAAAAACCTCAGCCCTCCCTCCCAGGGTAAGAGGGCCACTCCAGTATCCTCCATTCTCATCCCAGACCTTGTCTCTTAAGTGCCATTCTTCACAACAGCAGTGTGTGCACATCCACAAACACTTCAGTTTCAGGTTTTCCCTTTAATGGATCCTTCAAAGCGATGGAGGCTAAACTGAGGAAACTCTGTTGCAGGGAAATGCACGAGGGCCTATAATAGCCCCAAGTGATCCTGCCTACATAGGGCGCTGCCTTCTAAGGGAACATCTTAACTAATATCTGACACTCAACTCTCATGTGACACTTGCATGATGGTTAGATAGTAACAAAATGTGGGTGTATATGTTTATTATTAGTCAAATAGTGACAAATAGTACACATTAACATGTTGGCTCTCGAGTAGGTGTATATAGTTAATAATAAATATTAATGAAAAGCATTGCAGATACAAACTTGCTACATTTTATGATATTAAAACCAGTTTAATGGGATATGAATATGTGTTAAAAACCCAGGTCAAGTCACCTTTATTTATATAGATGTACAATGCAGATTGTTTCAAATCAGCTTTACTGGAAAATAGCAATTCATTCATGTGTTATTTAAAATGAGACAAATTCAGCCCTTAAGCAGCTCTGAAGTCAGTTCAGTGTTGATTCATGAAGTTAATTATGAAACACGTTTGAATCAAACACTGGTTTTGCTGTTCAACTGTTTAATGTTCTTTTATTTTAGTCATTAATGGAATAAAACCTTTTTTTGGTTTGGAAAGATGTAGAATTGATTTCCACATTACCATCTGGACATACAGAAACGTTATGCTTGGATGTAGGCAATATTTAATAGAAATATCCCTCTGTATGTCTTTATTTTGCCATTTTGATTGAATTTTCTTTCAGCTTGCTGCAATGCATTCTGGAAGTGCCTTTTTCGTGAAGCTATCTTGATCTCATCAACTGAAGCCTGTTGATTGAATTGTCTATGTAGGCAGCTAAAACTATGTTTCAGCACGGCTAGTGATTTTCACATCCTTTCAGCTTAAATAGGTTCTGTTTTCAGAAAGCTCATTTAAATATGAATTTCCTCATTCAGTCTTACGTTATTATTTATTTGCTTGCTACTTGCTTTGCTTCCGCAGGCTACTCAGCACAGAGGAGTTCATATAGCACAAAAAATGACGGCTTTTATGACAAGGAAACGAACAGTAAATGAGGGTATAAACAAAAGGAAGGGTAGACAGAGATGGACCCGTGAGAAATGAACCAAAATATTCCATCATTGATGTGGGATCCGTGCTTTTCTGAGTTCATTAGTTATGAGAAAGAAAGCTGATTATGGGTTTGACAGCGAATCGAGGGGGATGTTGTATGTTCTATGTACATATAGTGGAAGTTCATAAACCTGACATTTGTTTGCCTTATTTTTACAGAGAGCAGTTTCATTGTGCAGATGCTTGCATTTTCAAGGACCAGTCATTTGTTCCTCTTAGGTGGTAGCTCTTAATTTTAGGAGTGACTCTACAAAAGCTTTGCTTGACTCTTTGCTTTTCTAACCCTGATTTTACCAGTCATTGTGCTGGTGTTTGTGCTTTTTTTAAACATTGGTTATCATGTTTTTCACTTGCTTAGTGGTTCCTGTCACTGATCTAATAAACGATTGCTGGGAATTTTCATGATTTACATGTTAGCCTTCTAAAATGTCTGAATCCTGCACAATACTGAACTGTAGTCCTAATGACATTTTATCTGATTAAATGTTTGTACAAAAATGTCATAATAATGCAAGTTTGAGTAGTAATGCAGGATTTAGACACATTTTCAAGTTTATAATTTTTATTCAAAACGCCTATTAATTATTTCGGTTTGCAAGGCCCTGTATTTTCTATTTAGCCTTTATCATACCGCGATATGTGAAATGTTCCATCTTAGAAAACTTTATTCAATGTAAGTAGGCATTTTCATCTTGCACCCGTGTGGTCTGCATTTCTTGTCATTAAATATTGCACCATAACCAGCAGGTTTCGTGGGTGTGGATGATTTTCTGTTTATTAATTTCACCACAAGTCTTCTTGAAACATGCAGTGAAGTTTTTCGGTCACTGTTTGTTCATCTTCAGATTTCAGACTGTTGTCTTAATTTAAGAAATTCAGTGAAATGGGGATTAAATGAGTGTTTTCAATTGCTGTCCACAGGAGGGGCACTTGAGGAACAGCTCTAGTCCTCCCAACAGCACCGGCAGCACTGCAGACAGCGACGGATGGGAGAACCAGAGGCTTGGCTGTGGCCTCTCGTCTCCGGACGAGCCCTCTCCCAAAAACCGCAAGAGCTTTACTGCATTCAAGAGATCAGCGAGCGAGGATTCCAAGCCTCAGAAGCGTCCAAAATCAGCAGGTCTTCTCCTGGAAGGTCGAACAAAGGCAGATAAAATGAAAAAGAAGAAGAAGAAGCTGAGGAAAAGCAAGTATGAGGAATTGAGGTCTTTCGGCCCATTTTCTCCTCCCAGTGTAGAAGGTGAGATTTTTAATTATGGATGTACCATCAAAGAAGAACCGGAAGATTACCTGAGCATACCTTTACCCACCGACGGGATGGGTAGCAACCAGACTATGCACACTGGCACAAGTTCAAAACCTGCCTTGAGTTCCCCGGCTACTGCAACTTGCAAAGAGGAGCCTGATGTTGGCAGTCCCAGCTGGAACAGTTCTAAAAGTTCAAGTCCGAAGTCGGAGGAGGAGAATCTCTTAAAACCTGAAGAAGAGGCAGTAGTCTTGAAGGTTGAAGGTTGTCCTGGAAAAAGGACTGTTGTCCGTCAGGGGAAACAGGTAGTGTTTAGAGATGAGGACGGATCGGGGGATGATGAGGACATCATGGTGGATTCAGGTAAGTGGTCGAGGGCAAAAACGTAACTTTGCTGTGAATGTATTTGGGCCTGAAACATCCCAGTGTATGGAAGATTGTTTCTGCTGCTGAATAAAAAAAATTATAAAGGTAATTGCGACCTGTTTGCACAATTGTAAGCTTATATCAATTTTTTTTTGTCAAATTTGCCAGATATAAAGTTGCCTATTATAAAGTCAAAATCACAGGAGTCATTATCTGCAAAGAGTATAGCAAAATGTGATTTAAAAAAATGTCAGAATTACCTTTTTTAGTTTTTTATTATTCATTGGCTGACTTCCACACCAGTTTAACATCTGCAGCCAACTTTTTTTTTTGAACATTTGATTAGGCAAGCTGTTTTGTATGAAAGCAAGCATCTGCCATGATATAAAAAAATAATAATTTTGATCTCACAATTATGACATTTTTCTCAGAGTTGTATATATTATATTAAGCTTATATCTCATTTAAATTCATTTAAATTCATTACAAGTTGAACACAATTGTGAGTTGACTTCTCGCAGGTTTACATGTTGAAATTTCAGAACTGTATGTTTATTTTTCACAATTCAGAGAAACATTTCAAGATGTAAACCTGCAATCGCACAAAAACGTCAGAATTGTGAATAGTCCGAGGAGTAATAATCTAATAAATAAGCAAGACAGTCAGGCACGAACAGACATCCATACCAATGGTGGAGCCAACTTTTCTGAGAAATTGTAAAGTTGGACTGTGACCAAAAAAATTAAAATGTGATAGCAGTTCTGGTAATTTTAACTTTATATCTCAAGTTAATTACCTTTTTTCCCCTCAGAAATACCAGTTAAATATAATTGTTCTTGTAGTTCAGACTTTTTGTTTCTCATTGAACTGTAAGATATTAACTTTTTAATCCTTAACAAACGTCCAGTTTTTCATAGTTTAGTCCTGATTTTTTGGAATGGTCTGTTTGGTCTTCTTTTGAAGCATATCAGGGCCTTTGATTTTGGAGTATACCATTGTCAATAGTAAATTGCAGTTGTGTGTATATATAATTGAATTTACCATCTCTTTTCTTTCGCAGATGATGACTCCTGGGACCTAGTGACATGTTTCTGCATGAAGCCGTTCGCCGGGAGAGCGATGATCGAATGCAACCAGTGCAACACTTGGATCCACCTCTCATGTGCCAAAATCCGGAAGTCCAATGTCCCCGAGACGTACATCTGCCAGAGTTGCAAAGACACAAAGTTTGACATTCGTCGCTCCAATCGTTCACGAGTGGGCTCTCGAAAACACCTCCTCGACTGATGCCACTCTCCTCGTTCCGCCAATCTACATCTACAGAAACTCATAAAAGACAAGACTCAATGAGTTCTGTCGAGGAAGGGCTCGGTGACCTGCTTGCCACAATTTATTTTTGTTCGTGTTTTTTAATATTTCTCACCTTCCTAAATGTTTGCGTCAGGCAATCAATAATAGGATGACGCATTAACTGGAGCAGATTTCTGCTGGACAGAGGGACGGTTGGAGTTGTGACGGTACACAGCTGAACGTTATACACACTCGGAGTTGTGCTGGAAAGGAGAGACTGGGGTGTCGGATTGCACTTTTTTTTTTTTTTTTTTAAAGAACAAAGGGGTAGCTAGAGATTCCCCTTTGTATTCATAACTTTCAAGAGTATATCTATTTGTCAAAGTATGTATATTATATGAAATAAGCGTAAGATATTAGTGTTCAAGGTGTTTAGACTCATCATTTTGTGTGGATATTTTCTGAGACCCCCAAACGCGTATGAGCGAAAGAGTTCTGATTGTTGGATAGTGTTGAACAAAGTTTTTTATCAGCAATCACTGATCATTTCGAGTGAAATAACAGAAATGGTTCTTGCTACATTGTGGTATTTCTTGATTTTTCTTTTTTAGAGACATTTTTCTTTAGCATTTTTCTGTCCTTCACTGAGCAAGAAACTTTTTGTTTGCATGTTGTAATGATACATAATTCCCCCCCCCCCAATTTAATGTTAATTATGTAAATTAAGTGATAGTTGTTACAGGCTAGGAAAGAGACGGACTTACTAGGTGAATCTCAGAATCTCACCAAAACTCATTTCACCCCAACATTTATAAATTATTTCGTTACTAAAAGAAAACTCTCTCTCACTACGTTTTCAGTGGTGGTTCTATTCATTTTGCCATTACTGTAAGAACAAATTTTGCCTTTTCTATTTTGTCATAAAAATAGTAACAATGCAAATTTTGTGGAAAAGTATTTCTTAGCCATGTTCTTGTCAGGGTTTTTGAGATTCACTGTACTGCCAAAGGGAAGAACTTTTTTTTTTTCCTGCAGATGCTGAGATGACATGGCTTACTTAGTAGTCATATTTGCATTTAAACACTGTACTAGTATTATTTGGTCTACAAATCTTGGGTTTTTAAAACTTCTATGTATTCGTAGGGATCATTCATAAGGGTGTGATTCTTGTTAACCACTGTGACCGGTTTAACATGGTTAATGATCTATGAGTCGGTTTTCATGTTCATAGGCATGCTCCGATTAAAAATGTGTGATTGTGTCATATTAGCTGGTCCACCCCTATCACGAAAAGCATTAGTTTGTTTCTTGCAGACATTTTGTACTTAATCTCATGCAGGTTTTTCATCTTCATACTGTACTGTTCTGATAGATGAAATAATCTGCAGGGAAGATAAATAAATTGGCACCTTTAAATATGACTATTTATTATATGTTAGCTTTCTACTTTTAATAGTTTGCATGCTTGGCCTTAAAAATTGTAGTGTTTTTACATTACGCCATAAAAACTTGGTCCATATACCAGGTACTCCCTTTTGTCTTTGATGGGTTTTATTTTTTCAAGACCAGTAACACTGATCATTCTTTAACAACTGATAAGTCTTTTTTTTTTCTTCTGATGAGTCAGTGGACAGTCTCCACAGTGGTTCATTTTTGCACATTAAACTAGGATATCCTTTAAACTACCCTAGAAGCATTTTGTCTTTCTCTTAAAGGACATTTTGCAAAGGTGTCATTTGTTACTAGCTAGCATTTCATTGTTTTGTGGAAAATTGTCACTTGTAAATTGCTTATATAGTTGTTTTTCTTTAACCATTTATCAAGGGATCATGAAAGATGACTCTGGACATTTTGTTTTGTACAATCATATGTTTATGTAGTGTGGCTGATATTTCAGGGCTGTTTGTGTGCAAGAAGAAGAACTGCTAAAGTTTGTGTTCCCACTGTTACGCTGAGTCCAATGAAAAGAGTGATGTTTCTGTGAAACTTCTTGTAAACCGTTGTAAATAAAGAGATGATTTTAATGACAATTCATGGGAGCTGCAAAGTTTGCGTTTTACAGCTTAGGAAGAGATGAGTGAATCTCAGAATATACATGCATACATTACACTACATTCACTTCATTGTTTCCACACACGTTTAGGATAACGCAAGTTGCTGTTTAGGCATTCAGATAAGTGTAGGTCTCTTCACTTTTATTTAAAGTACTCTTGAGGTTGACTACATGACATTAACACATTTGTAAGGTTTTGCATCAGATAGGAATAGAACCCCTAGTTTCTTTCAAAGTTGCAAAATGTGGCTTGAAGAAGCCATTTACATGAACTATGCTAAAACGTGCAGGGTAAAATGAGGCCGATTACAAACCAGAGATACCAAAATGCTTCCATGATGCTTCCATGGCCTGTCAATCACTCATGTATTTAAAACAGACCAAACAGATTTGGGAGATTTGGATTTTTTCCCTTATAGCCCAACAGATGAAAGGTACAACAGACAAATAACAACGCAGGCACTGCCCACTTACTGACAAAAGCACTAATAAAACAATGAAAAATTCAGCAAATTGAAAAGGGGCATGGCACATTTACAGAACACAAAGCTTCGGTTAGTTCATTTCAGGATCATGTGAAATAATGGCTCTTTTAATAAACACTTATTCAATAATCAAAATTCGTTTTTTACACTAGCTCAATCTGAACATTGCTGCTGACATTTCAAGTCTGTGAAACTTAAGAAAACTAAGCAGGAGGAAAGTTGCTATCAAAGCACACATCCAGATGCTAAGAACGACAAGCTAAACAAATAAAAATAACAGCCTGTCCTTTTTTTCCGATTCACTGGACCTCTGACTATATAATACCGCTGATTTCATTTGGTATTTCAATTTTGGAGAATATACTGTGCGACTATCTTTATTATGGTTTGACTACAGACTGAAGAAAGAAATGATGAATCCCATAAAAACAGGGTTAGGTGCTTATACAATAACAATAACCAATAATCATTCTTAGGTAAAACATGACCCAATCATTTCTTGGTGAGATTCACACTAAAATATAAAGAAGAACACGATGAACATTATTCAAATAACCCTTTTCCTGGAGTAAAATGAAATCATGATGACAACATATTGGCCTGCTAAAAAAGCAACTTTTAGGTTAGTGAGTTTGGAGGCAGTGTGAGCATTGAGATTTCCGGTGTACAAACATGCAAAAAACACTTGTCAATATCAACACTCATCCTGTGAAACAACCGTTTGTACAGTACCGTTCAAACCATATTTTTCAAGTACAGACTTTTTACTTCCATACTTTCCAGTTGTAAGATTAACACTAATTAGAAGTGATGGACGGAGTACAATATCTGACCTTACTGATAACAGACAGCTATCCAAGCTGTGATGGCTTGAGGTGGTTCATCGGGAATCTCGGTTTAAACTCCAGATCTCCAGGAGATGTCAGGACGTGAACGACCTATTGGCGATATATTTAAGGGATGTGAGAGAAACAGACGACACAATGGTGATACATGGGTGACTACATGAAATGAGGAGGAGCAGCCCTTCGGATCACTGGGTGTCTGACTGTCCCTTATCTTCCCGTGATGTCCATTGAGCTCTTTCTTCCAATGTGTGGTAGACTCCTATGTCTCTGAATCGATTCTATGAGCTGAATGAAAAGGGAAAGAGAGAGAGAAACAGTTTGAATTATCCATCTTTTTGACCCAAATGTGACCCTGGACCATAAATAAAACAATAAATAAGCTGTATGGTTTGTTAGGATACAATATTTGGCTGAGATACAACTATTTCACTAGTTCCCACTTCCTCTGTGATAAGAAGCTTGTTTGGCGGACTGTCCGGGGGACAGGCAGGGAAGTGGAGAACGTGGGAAGCGATAGACCATTCCCCTAAATTGGTCTGCGGCTTAGGTGGTTGAAAGGGGAAGGCAGTGGGAGACAAAAACGCAGAAACAGAGGAGAGGAAGTGAGCGCTATTTAAGTCGGCGGAGCAAGGTTTGGCGGGGTAATTAATAAAGAGGAGATTGATAGTAGCTGCGATCGTTCGTGCATGGTCCTCCTGAAATTCAATTATCAAATCGTCATTTAAAAAATCTGAGAAAAAAATCTAAATAATGAAAATTGCTGAAAAATATCTAAATCTTGAGAAAGTTGTCCAAATTAAGTTCTAAGAACTTCTTAGCTATGCATAATCAAAAATGCAGTTTTGATATAATTGGGTTATTTTTTTGGCATAACAGAAAAATCTATCATTTTGGCCCATGCAATGCATTTTTGGCTTGTGCTCCAAATATACCTGTGCTACTGAAGACTGCTTTTGTGCTCCATGCTCACAGATGGCAAAAATATTATTTCTTCTAGCCAAAATAAATTTTTAAATATATGCTAAATAAACACTGTGATACATATTTTGAAAATACACCAATTTTTAACCTTCATATGAAAAAACAAGTGCGGATAAAATAGCCTAGTACCATATTTTTCTTCAGATGTGACATGAGAACTAAGAAAGGCAAACTACATTTTTAAAAAGAAAATATATTTGTTGAGAATATATTTATGTAAATATGTCATTAAATGTATTAAATATGTTTTTTTGCGTATTTCTAAATACATGTATATGGAGTACAGTCCTCCAATTCTTAATATGTGATGTGCTTCTCATTCATAACATAACATAACATAACATAACATAACATAACATAACATATAACATAACATAGCACCAACATGAGAATGCATATGCAGACAGGAAGTAGGCTATTATATTGAGCACACAATTAACTTTAAATATGGGAACAAATTATTACATCATGCACACATTTATTTAAAATGAGGAAACAAAATAATTATATGAATATATCACGATCAGGATTTAGTAAATCTAGGGAATTAATATATATACTGTGGCCATGATTTATTTAGTTTTTCTTGTTTGTCATGTGCAGGGCTCCTTACATGTAAAACATTTTTTAAAAGTATTTTTTATAAATACATATATTTTTTTTGACATTCACAGCTTGTTTCCGGAGTACTCACATTGTTTTTTTGACATTCACAGCTTGTTTCCGGAGTACTCACATTGTTTAGGTATCCTAAGAGGCTCTGTGTCTCCGGACAAGACTTGGTGCATTGCTCCTCTGAATTGGTACAGCAGCTTTAGGCTCTTTTCCTCTCCGACACACGGGTCATAAAACCCTGGCAAGCCAGCCTGATTAACACGAGACAGAACTAATTAATGTAAAGCATTTGGCGGGAGTTAAAGCAGCTCACAGATGTGAAGTACCGCTTGATGTGTACATGTCTAACCTTTGATGCTTCGGTAAGAATGAGTTTAGAGTCTTTGACTAAGCACTGCAGCGGGACGGTCACATCGATGACCTTTGCTCTCTCGCGTTTCTGACTATTGTCTGACACAAATTTGCCATACCAAGCATTTAGAATGAGGAGACCTAGAGTAATAAAAAATAAGAATTGCAACAAATAAAGCACTGCTCGTTTAAAACTCATTTCAGCAAAGGGTAGAAGTAGCATATAAATTTACATTCCCCTTACGTATATACACACTTGCATTATTCTGCTATTTTTGTTAGTTTTTTAAATGATTGGACATGACTTTGTGCTAACTGCCGGTATATCACACAGATGCTGTCTATAGAGCTTAAGTTGTATCTGAAAGTATTTAAAAACTCATTTCACAAACCCATTTTAGATTCCTCAGCATCGATAATTCTCTTCACTGACTCTTGCATCAGCAAAACCTGAAAACCAAAGAAACGATAACACAAGAAAACAAATCTGCGCTGATGAATGGCTGTTTGTGTTGGCAAGAGGGAGACAGTCGTTGTTGTCTATGTATTTATTTTACTCACAGCAGCTTCAGCCTCTTGCTTCCTGCGAGCAATTTCTGAAGCAGAATCCTCCTTCTGTTTCTCCAACTCCCTGTAAACAACCAAACAGTCAGGGCCCTTCATCATCAGAGAAACTGAGGTAATGTAAAGACGGGTTTCATGAAAATAGGCGGTTTCAGAGCAGTAATTACGGATAATAACTCACTGTTCCTTCTGGGCTCGTACATAAGGCATAATAATAAGCTTCCGGACAGCTAAGTAGATGGCCAGCGGGCCCACAGTGGCATAAAACACAGCGCTGGGTAAAATCTGGTCGGTCAGGTGAATAGGGAAGAGGTAGGTTTGACTGGCTCTGTTCAACCTGTAGAGAGAGGAAAATGACTATCATAAATAGACCACCCACAAGCAGCTGGAGTTGGTTGGTATGCTGTTCTGCTGAGCTGTGTTTATTGCGGTTAAGCTCAGGTCAGTGCTAACCTGATTTTGAGGGAGACTCCTTGGGGTACGCCAATGCTGACGGTTGCTGCCAGAACACTGTGACGACTGATCTTACGCTCTGCACCGTATTCAACCACGGTGCCAAAGAAACCAGTCCTGCTCAAAACCAAGACCATTTTTTTGCTTAATTTAGGGCTAGGCAACACATTGAAAACACATTACCTACACTGAATATATTCACTTTTACAATGATTTAAAGAACTTTTTAATTTTAAGTTTCAAAGTACTTGAGCTGTGTGTTTGTGTATAAAAAATCAAAAGTGATAATGTGATAAAAAAGGGATCTTTTAAACAAGAATCCTTTAAAAAAAAAACTACCATTGTTTCCATAAAAATAATAATTAACCAGCCAATTTAAAAAAATATATGAATTAGAAATATTTCTTAAGCAGCAAATCAGCATATAAGAATGATTTCTGACGAATCATGTGACACTGGAGAGACTGGAATAATGATAATGAAAATTCAGCTTTGGATCACAGGAATAAATCACATTTTAATTAATTTTATTCAAACAGAAATAGTTAAATTGTAATATTTTAATATTTCACAATATTACTGGTTTTACTTAAATAAATGCGGTCTATAAAATAAAATAAAAAAATTTTGAATGGTAATTTGTAGGGCCGCCCCCTAATAGTCGAGTAACCGTTAGTCAACCAAAATACTATTAGTCATAGAAAAAAAAAATCCACTTTGGAGAAGACACGCAGATAATTAACAGCCGGTCTATGGTAATACAGTACATCTGACAGGACATTCAAATGCTCACCTATCATTCATCCACAAATATGGCTTATAATTTGAAATATGTAAGTATTAGCAATATTACATGGCCACTCAATCTAATGTTAACCTAGAGAAATGTGCGCTCTTTAAGTGTCTGTGCGGAAGCTGAACAGAAGCGCTCGCTGCAGGACAGATGGAGGCACTGATGTGCTCACTAACTCATAAAATACTCCATCATGTTTGGTCATATAGATAGGAGTAATACATATTTTGAATCTGTAAAGACTCTATGTTCACTCGCAATAACAACAAAATGCAATTGTAAAATAATGCAAGCAAACAGGATGCGCTTTCTGTCGTCTCGGACTGTGAACTTGAGCCTGTATTTTACAGACAAATGTAATATCTATAGAGAATGAAATGTCTACCTTCAAATTAACCAATTGAAATGGAAAACAATATTTTTTATAATCATAGGTTTTGACGGTGCAATGTGGCAAGCTTCAAGTGTGCACTTATTTGGCTTCGTAGACAATTAAAGGCTCGTTATAATGATTAAATGGTTTATTAATAAACATGCGATTAGTCAACTAATGCTTAAAAATTAATAACTACTAGTCGACCAGAAACATATTTAGTCAAGGGCAGCCTTGGTAATGTGTAAAGTTTGGCCATCTCTATTGTAAGCTGTAGGTATTGTAAAACACATACTTGATTGAACCTTTGACTTTAGTCTGGTCTTCATCCTGGAATTTGTACTGATAGCTCATCATCAGGTAGGAATGAGGAACACCCAGCTGAGGAACAGGAATAAAAACAGATGGATTGCATTCTGAATGCATTAAGTTTGTTTTGAACTAAACAATTTACCATCATCAGAGTACCCCTGCATAGGCTTCACCTGCAGGGCCAGGGTGAAGTGGCTTGTTTTGGTGTCCCTGACAATGCTGGTGGTCATGGCAGACTGGCTTCCCCAGCGCCACTGCAGGTAACCCATGGTGTTCTGGTCCAGATGGCGTGCCATCATTGTAGTGGCACTGGGCCGTACGCCACGTGAGGAGAACTGCAATCCCCACTGGGCAGTCACAAAGCTAGGAGACACAAGATTCATATAAGACTCACAGTAAAGAGAAAGACAAATCACACACAGATGGACACCTACCAGCGTGCAGTTACGTTACGGAATACCTTCATCCCAAATAAAGGTCCTCTAATGTCCCCTGCTCCAAACTCCAGCTTAAGACACACAAACAAACGGGAACATCAGACCCATACCGCCGAAAAAAGGAAGTGTGTTGGAAAGAGTCTCACCTCTCCCCAGCCTCTTGCTGAGGTCACACGCCGCACACAAAGGTTTATATTTCCTCCCCCGTTGCCATTATGTGTTGACAGAGATCCAGAGAGGACTGCAGTATCTGAAGTAGTTAGGGGTGCCTGACAAACATGAACAGAATTTAAAAAAGTAGTTGCAACTTTTTATCTCACAATGCTGATGTTTTCCCATGCAATGCAAGTTCACATCTCACAATCTCTTAGAACTGCATGATATAAATGTCGCAATTCTGTGTGTTTTTCTTCTTTTCAGAATTGAGATATACACATAGTAATTTAGAACTGCAAAATATTTGGAATTCTGTTTTTTTCTTGTAATTGTGAGTTCTATATCATTTCTCTGAATTGTGAGGTATAAACTCACAATTGTGAGAAATAAAAACAGAATTCTAGATAGAAATTCGGAATCCCTCACAACTGTGAGTTATAGAAAAAATGACTTTTCTCACCATTGTGAGTCCAATTCTGAGGAAAAGACGCCTGACCTTTTGTCAAATGTCATAATTCTGACTTAACTTGCAGTTTAGACTACACATTATGTAACTATGAGCAAAAAAAGTCAGAATCGTGAGAGAAAATCTTGCACTTGCGGATTACTGTTTGAATTGCAAGATACTGTATTTGCAATTCAGATTTTTCCGCAGCTCTGACTTCTCGCATTGTGAGTTTTATCTTGCAATTCTGATTTCTATGAATTGTGAGGTATAATCTTACATTTGTAAGAATTAAAGAATATATAAACTTGGAATTGACTTTTTTTCTCACAATTTCTAGTTATAAAGTCCTATTCTGAGGAAAAACAACTGTTTATTTCTCACAATTCTGTATTAATAATTTGATATTTAGAGCTTATAAGACTTTATATTATAGCAAAAAAGTCAGAAGTGTGAGAGAAAAGGTTGCAATTATCTTTTGTTTTAGTGGTGGAACGGGCTTCTATAAAGGAGAAAGTGACATCATGTTATGCTCAAGTGCACATACTGACCTCAATGGATTGGGAAATATGCATCCTGTTGATCTCAACGTGGGGAAAACCTCCTCCTGGTACATCTTCAAAGTCCTCCTCATAACGATCGAAGAGGTCTGTTGCATCTATGCCAACACTTATTGTCCCCTAAATGAATACAGAAAACATAAATATATATGTATATATATTTTATTTTATTACAAATAAATGTCTGTACAGAACAAAAGTATTCTGCAGTGAGGATGTATTTTTGACCCAGAAGTCAGTCAACAAGCCTGTGAAAGTGAACTAACGAGTAGATGAGTATTCCTGTGTGATGTTTAAATTTTCCTGACAACCTTAGTAGTTTTAGACAAAAAAAGCTTAAAATACACAAGGAAGTTTTGTTGATGTATTTGATGCTGCAGAATAAAATGTAAAAATATCTTAAGGTTATGTCAATAGAAGTTATTTCAGGAATTTGTCCAATAAACCAATCAACAAACGTATTGACCTGGAAGGGCTAAAACCTGTTTATAAGTTTTTGGTCTACAAAATGACATAGTTCCTGCAGTATTCCATTTATCACTAGTAGATAATGAGAAAACACTTCTCATAAAAGCTTCGTATACATTAAACTGCTCTGCTCAGTTTTTCCATCCACAAAATAGTTACGCCATTTAAGATACTGAAGATATTTTATGGCCTTAAATTCGATCAAACTGAATTGAAGACCCTGTGTTAGAAACTTTCCTGATAAATTACAATTTGAAGGTCTCTAAAAAGAGAAAAGACCAAAAAACAATCAAGAAAGCTGTCCTCAATCACTCTCAGCAAAATAAAGCAAAGATTTGACTGCAATTATCTGGCCTATAAACAAACTGGCAATATCGAATCTTTGAAATGAGATCAGTTGGAGCACAACAAAACAGGGAGATTCAGTGAAATAACACTCCATTTTGGGGAATAAACCGCAGTCTTGTCATTATCTCCCGCTGTCGTTCTGGTCTGGAATGTCCACCTTAGGGTTTGTTCTCTGCTGGAGTCTCCTCTCATCTCGCTCTCTCTGCAAACGTTCATATTCCTCCCTGATCTCTGCAGGGGTCCGTTTCCTTTCCACCACCTAAAGATATCAGGGATTAAGGAAGCAGATGAGAAATTAGCATGACACGCAAGGCACAGTAATACAAATATGAGTTAGAATAAACACTGTCAATGCAGAAAACCAAACTAACCTCCCAACCTTCCACTTCTAGGCCTTTCTTCCCAAATATGTCATATATGGCACGGGATTGTGGGTCACTGAGAACTAAGCGGAGGTCAAATAATGAAAGTCAAATAAAAAAATCATAATTTGCTGCTAATTTATAGTTAGAAAGGTAGTTGTGTTAAGTTTAGGTACCAGGTAGGATTAGGGATGTAAAATATGATCATGCAGAATATGTACTTTATAAGCACTAATAAACTTGCCTGGCTTCCGCGACTATAAAGCTTATACGAGCTTAGTCTGGCGAAGCTACCTTACTACCCGCCTTCTGGGAGGCGGGCTTAACCGGCGTCCATCAGATGCCTCTGTATACTACTGGACGAATCTACAACCAATCAGAACACTCATTCCGATGACGTATGCGTACCGACGGAACCTGAAGCCACCGTAACCTTCATTAAAGCAATAGGAAAATTTTCTCATTGGTTCCCATTTTTTTGGGAATCTGAAATGCTCTAAAACAGCAGCTTTGCCAGACTGACTTACTCACGAAATTTAATGTAGCGTCACAGGAAATATGGGCGGGCACAGGCTACTAATAAACAGCTATGATAATAATGAGCATGATAGCAAGCAACTAGTTATTATTAAGAATTGGTCCCTATACTAGAGTCTATCAATAATAAGTCTATCAATACCAGTGAATACACTACTTGCTGTATTTCTATTACAAAACAGCATCAAATAGTACACAAGTATACAAATTTGGATGCATCTAAATTTATAAAAAATAGTTTTACTAATACAGTATTTAGTCAGTATTCTGTGTTTTTTATCTAAGATTAAATTAAAACTTAATTTTCCAAAAAATAAAACTATTCAAATCTGCATGGCTTTCTTTATTTGTGGTCACAATCAAATTTCTTGTATGGAAATGCTACATAAATGGTTTTGTAACCCTCTGAAGACAGTCTAATCAAATAATGTTTTTCTTTCTTTCTTAAAAATGAAAGAGTTTAGAACTTTTAGACACACTGTTAGAAAAAAAGGCATATGTGTTTTATTTCAGGCTTTTATTGCTCCTAGTATGTTAAAGTGAGAAGGTCAAGCTCATACTCGAAGAAACATTCATTTTATTCAGTATGCAATTAGGTGCTAATATTGTTATCTATATGACAATCGAGTTCAGTTAATACTATGTCTTTATTTATTTTTTTATTAAATACTTAGTTTTATTGTAAATGGTCATATTAGTTCTTGGGACAGTTCTAATAGTTACCCTCATATGCCTGGTGTACATAGGTGAAGAGTTGCTCGGCCTGCCTCTTTAGCTCAGGGTCTCTGTGCTTGTCAGGGTGGTACAGCATACAAAGCCGCCTGTAAGACGACTTCAACTCCTCTTGAGTAGCCTGCGGACCACAAATTAGATAAACGGTAGATAACAAACATAAAGATTTGTAGATAGACTGCATATCAAGCAGAGTCAACATAATCTGGATATTTAAATGAGTTGCTTCAGCCACACCCTCATCCCAGGCTTCTGATTGGCTGTCCTGCTCAGGTAAGATCGTACCTGGACTCGCTTTTGTATGTTAAACTGTTAAATGTACATCCTCAAGTGTTTGTGGCTCACTTGAATTACAGGTCACGCAGGAGTTGTATTACGGTGGGTATACTATTTAATCATACCTTTAAATGCTTGATTTAGCCTTAATACACAGTGCTGCTTTTCGAGCGTTAATAGTAAGAAAATAGTAGAAAAGCTCTAATCATGCGCATTTTGCGAATGAATAGACATCACTCAGATAGCTGATAGAAAAACTATTTGGCAGCTGAAAGTAATGCTAGAAAGCTGTCCAAGCATGAAACGTCAAATAAAAGAGCACGAGCCCAATGCAACCGGCACATAATAGTAGTACGCGGTGACAGCTGTATGAATGTCTCTTATAGGACAGTGTCACCTAATAAGAGAAATTGCAAGCATCTCCTCTTCATTCAGCGCAGATCTCGACCACGCAGATGAATTACGCTCCTCTTAGAAACGTATCCCTTTCCTTACCTCTCTCCTGACATTGAGCAGAGAATAATAATCTTCGTTATCTATTTCCAATTCATTTTCCAAGGCAGCCGCCATGTTCCCAGTGTCCCAAATCCCATCCCACCGATTCCAACTACGGCGAAGGCCGTTCTTATGAATATTCATCACGCAATGTGACGTTCGGCCTGTACGCCAATCTGATTCGTTAAAACTCAGACGTTGTAAGGTGGGCGTTTGTCATCCAGCGAATCCCGCGAAGGCTTGGCTCATGAATATTATAAAATATCACGTCAGGGAAGTTGACGTCCGCAAGACGAAATGAATATTAATGAGCTAAGTCTTCGCCATAGTAAATCCGCCAATTCGCCCACGGCTGAGGCTCTGGATTCAGACTTTCTCCTGCCACCGTGTGTTCTGGAGAGAGGGAGCGTTACGAAACTTAAAATGATTTAAAATTGAAATGTACCCGCTATTATGGATGCTAAAGTTTGATTTAAACATTCATTTTCATTTTCAATATTTTTATTTTATATACTATTTATTCCCATGAATGTTTAATCAACTTTAGAAGAGGTCTAAAGGGAGTTTATACTTTAAGTCACCATTGTTAACCACATTTTGACGTAATTTGTAGCATATGACTACAGTAACATTAAAAATTGTAATATCAGGCATGCATAATAATTGTAGCCTATACATTTGTTACTTGTATTTTTCTTATTTGCACGATTCTGCTGTGCTAATAACATTCGCAGTATGCATGCTGTGTTGTTGTGCGTAAACAATCGTGATTTGGCTTCATTAGGGAACGCAGCAGCCCGACACACATAATGCTCAGTCTGTCTGTGGAGCTGTCCTTTCAGCACCACCTCCTTCAGCACCCGCGAGTGGACAGCGCTCAACAACTCACGACCAAGAGCGGAGCCTCCAGATGTTTTTTCTTTCTTTTTTAAATTCTGTTTCATCACTGGCTGGCTTGCAGTAACACAATAACCTTTTATAATCAAGCCCATGCCATTCTGGTTTCACAATCATCTTCAGCACGAGTGGCAGATTAACGACTCTAACATGGCTGTTAACATCTAATTATATGACACAGTGGGGCATGTTATTAGTACTTAGTCTGCTGGACGCGTATCTCGATTAGCAGTGTTATAAAATAGTGTTTTACGGTCTCGGTGGGCAGAACAGATATGGGTGCCTGTCAAACATGCGTCGCATTGACTTAAATATAATCCACAGATTCTGCTTTCCATATATGCATATTACAGGCGTCTACTTAAATCCGGTCCAAATATCCCATTGGCCGCTGCATTGTAAAGGTGTCTCCTAAATAAAACCGATTCACCAATGACGTGGAAGAGATGGATAAAAGGGGGATATGGATTTCGCAAATTCACGAAGCATCACCGAAAACACCATTGTCATTTATGCCACTTTGCGTCCAATAGCTAACGCGTATTGACGCACGCCCCGCTCGCCGCGTCCTCGCCGTGAACGCGCGTGGTACCCCCCCCCCCCCCGGTCGCGAGGAGGAGGAGGAGGAGGAGGAGGATGTGGCGCGCGGAGGGGAAATGGCTGCCGAAAACAAGCCGGAAGGTAAGAGAGAAATAACAAGATTATTATTTTTCATTTCGCAGCTTTGTCCGCGTTAAGCTCCAGATGATGAAGGTCAGGATAGGGATGCGCGGCGGAGAAAGTCGGTGACATTTTCGCTTGGCGTGTGTTTGTCACGAAATGGCAAAAAAGCTGAAGCGCTGATGGGATTAGCCATCTCTGAGACGGCTATTAAAATAACGGGAACGGAGTTAGGTAATCACGGGTTACGTTCGTTACGCGACTCCTTTCATCTCAAAGCACACAGAGGTTTTTCAAAGTCACACGCATCCAAGTCAAGCCGAGCCACAGCCTTCGTTAGATGAAGAGAAACATGTTTTTCTTGTAAGTGAGACGCGCACATGAGCGCATCAGACGAAATGAACGCGTGAAATGACTCGCGTTTGGTTTGGAGTGGGATTCCTCCACACCGCATCCACGTTCCCCGTGGGCTGACAAACAAGCGAGCTCCGTGAAGTCAAACGCGGTCAACTACTTCATTTTTCTTTCGCATTGAACAGGGCGACGCTTTTAACTCCGAAAGCGATAAATGCAGATTTATGGTGATGCTCTAAAACGTGATTGATTTCTTTCCACCCCCACCAGAACCCCCCTCATAGTGACTGAACCCACCGACAGCTGCTCGATATGCTTCAGTCTCGTGTGGAATATTTCCCCAGAACTGTGACTCTTTGGCCGCTGCTGTTTTGAAGCTGTCAGCAGTTATTTTCTTAAATAATAACACATTTAAACTGGATCGGAAAGGACGCTGGGAAAATTGAAGCGGAATTTTAATGAGGCAGCAAAATGAAAGGTACGTCTCTGCTCTTTGCTAAAGCCATGCTCGGCGACCAAAACCAAGTTTATGCTCTTGCTATTCGCTAGAATTTGATCTGTATGCGATTATGATTGAATTCCTCTATCTATATGGTCGTGATCTAAAGTTCACTTTCTTTGCATGTGCATCATTCTTTGAGGATGCTTTTAATCTTTACGTCCTAATGACATTTTTTTTTCAGACTAAAATGCATGCATTCAAAAAAAAGTAAAACAAAAAACCAACGTAACGAATTTGACTTAAAGACTTAAATAATTCAAATCGCATTTATGATTCAGCAGACGCTCCCTATCCTTCAAAATTCCTCGCATTCTGTTTACTTTGATGCTTTTTGGAAAACGTAATGTTTTCTAGGGGCCAGACAAGTCAGGCATGAGTTTGATTCTAAAGCATCCGGGGAGGAAATGCTTATTGTTAAGTAATGTTGGGAAATTAGGTCTGGAATAGCTTAAAATAACAGCCACGAGTTTGTCAACATTGAATTATTTATTCAACTATTTTTTTTGCTTCTACTTCTAAATCAAGGCAGCCAAGTTTTGCTCCATGACAGCCACAGGGTGGTGCTATTGAGCTGTGCAAATCAGTACCCCCCTTCAAACCCCCAACACACACACACACACACACACACACACTGGAACTAAGAGTGGTAACTAAGCTTGCCTATTAAAGAATTCCATCAAAGTGGAATTCGAACGAAGTTGCCCTGTGTGATTTGGGTGAGCTCACAGAGCGCCTATGTGGGACTGTAGCGTGCATGGGAGCTGATCCTCTAATGAACGTATAGAATTGTCTTCTAGAAAGTATTAATTGCACACTACTTTGGATCTATAGGCTTTAGCACGCTTGTGTTTCCTGCTTGTTGTTGGATATCTTCGTTTTTGCTATTGCTGAGAGATGACCTGGCCAGAAAAAGGTATTACCTTTCTTTATGTTTCATCGTGTATATGTATCCACGCAAGTCCAGTCAAGTAACGCTTTGCTCTTGCTCTACTTCTTAGAAAGAAAAATGTGTCATAATGGAGCGTAAGTTTGGGGACATAAGGATTCTAGGCTATTTTTACCCATTTGAGCTGCCACAGAACAGGAGAAAACATTGCCTCTTTTGACCTGTACGGCCTGAAACTGTGTCACGCATTTGTATCTGACAGTCTTTGCTCTTGCCAGCTTCCTGGATCACTTCTATTCTCTTCCTCCACACAGGAAGCATATCCTCCAGTGGTTCTTGCCAACACGATGATGGCAGATTACATACGAGGATGTGCTCCTCTCACTACCCCACCAGCTTTTAGATGTTTTCAAAGTCATGTTCTGGAATATTTCTTTGGCTAGAAAGTGCATGAAAGTCTCTTTCTCCGTGCTTCTTTAGTATTTTTTCTCTCTCTGCGTGCTTTCACTCACCTGTTTTGCGATGCGAACCCCAGGCTGTGTAAGCTTAACTGTATATATTTGGTTGCTCATCAAATCTCAGTTTATCAGAAAAGAGAAATTTCACTGTGTGGTTTTCCTTAAAATTAAGCTTCTGGGTGTTTCTGATCTGTTTGGCGAAGCACTGAGAAATACAACTGATACCACTGGCTCCTCAAGACAAATTGGGTTGTGTAAAATTAATCTAGCCTTTCTGAAGTTTTTTCTGATGAAATATACTTAGAGTCAGCTGTGTTTTCTGTTGCCATGTCTCCCACTCTGAAGGAGCTTCTTTCGACTCAATAACCTTTCTAAATTATTGATTGTATGGATTGATTAGCCAACTTGGAGGAGAGGGCGCAATGTGTCCTGTTTACCAGTGCTTCCAGTACTAAATCCTTGGCCATCACTGTTAAAGAGTCGATATGAAAACGAACAGCTATGTTTACCAATGTTTAGGTGACAACAGGGAGAAATTAAAGTGTTGGATGGTTTAACTCTAGTAATTTGCATGATTTTTATGTCTCGCTGTATGTTTTGCATTTACTTAAAGGGACAGTTCACGCAAAAATAAAAATCATTTACTCCCCATCATGGCATCCAAAATTGTATGACTTTCTTCTATATAAAACAATATATTCTAAGCAATGTCTTTTTTTCTTACAACGAATATCAGTGGTAAATGTAAACTGTCCATTTAATGAGAAGTAGTTAAATTTTTAGTTTTTTAAGCTAATATGTGCATCCATGCAAAAAAAAAAAACTTTTTCCCCAGCCAAGTGCATTAAAAGAATCCAGCAAGCCACAGAAATTAGTAGAACCTCATCTTGTGGTATGATTCAGCGTGTAGATTTAGCTCCTCGCCAGCCTACGTGCGCATCTTGTATGCGATACATGGAAAACCTCCTTTAGACTTGTGATAGCAGCTATTTTCCTTGAACTTAAAATAAGCCTGAAATGACCTTTTGACACGTAGTGCATGAAGCAGTCATTTGCAGCAGGGCAAAACTTTATCGCAGCATCACAGTCGTAATGCACTGGGGTCATTTCATCAGAATGAAAGCAATTAATGACCTCTGCATGAATAGAAAGTAGAGGGCTTTGTATTGTTGTACCCACAGACCTTCTCCCCTCACTCTTCCCTCCCCCACTGTGTCCCCTGTAGGACTGAAGAAAATACGTAATCCGGATCGAATGTACAGAACCGCCGTCGGTTACACGGGCCACGTTCCTCCTAAGAGTGTCAGCGATGACACAGACAACAACAGTAAGAGAGCTGGCTTCCTTTTCCACTGCATCCCTCAAAACATGACAATGTTATGAAATGCTGTTCATCTTTTCTGCCCATTCGTTTACATACTGTATAACCTCATTCTCGCAGCTGGTATAGTTCATCAAGAGTCTTTTTATAGTATTACCAGAGCCCAAACCAGAGAAAGATCAAATTATTACAAGACTTCAGAGTCTCTAGAGCATATGATCTAAAACCTTGCTCTCAGCACAATAATGGTTGTTTTCCTGGCGTGTTTACCAGGTTCAAGAGCTTAGCAAATTCTATCAAAGCAATTTGTAATAAGCCAACGTTCAGCTTGCAGGTGACTTTTAGCGCAGGAGGGAGAGGCCCTTCTTGGTAGATCAGCTTAAAAAAAGGCCAGCGTCTCATTTTCATTCAGCTCCATTACAGATGATGTTTATTCATGCATGGCCACACCGCTCTGGAACGAGCGGCATATTTTTGGAAGCAGCAGCTCGTTGTCATGGCTAATCAATGCCCGGCGCACTTTGAGCAGAGCCCAGGCGTTGGCTTGCGTGGGTGTGGATGAGGGTGTGTTCGCATCCTCATTCCCCATTGGAGAGTTCCTGTTGTGCTTCGCTCTCTGTCCAGACGTTCTCAGTGATTACACTAAGTGATGGAGGCTGTTTCGAAAAGACACTCACTTAATGAAGACACTCCGACATGGACACTAAGTGGCAGGAGTTCTGCTGCCCAGTTGTTGCGGGCTAACGGTGTAATTAGCAGCCGGAGGGATAGACGTCTCTGTCGTCTCGGGCCATGTTGCTAATCCGTTCGGGCTTAAATCACCTTTTGGTAATCCATCGATCAGGCTACATGTTGATTTTCAAATAAAATGGGCCGTTGGTTCTTATTACGCAGGAGCAGATGTTGCTTGTGAGCCTTGAATCCCTGGATGTGTCGGAATGTGAGGATAAAAGGAGATCCAGTTCAGACGGCCCTCTTCATGGACCCCATTTCAGCCTTATTCTCTTGCTTTGTTGAGCCAAGAAAAGCTTTGGGAGCCAACTGGGACAGAACCAGAATGTCGAAGTGAGCTAATTGGGAGGAATCCTGGTCTGCCGTTCCTCTCCTTCCCCCCCCTCTCATCTTCCCTAGTGTCCAGCGTAGCCTTTTTTACTCCACCATTGGAAATCCCCAGATGAACTACACCCACTTATTAAGGCAGCCACGCTGCACATCATGCAGTCTCTTTAGAATATGTTTAGATGTGCTGATTTTTTTCCCCATTTAGGCCTATGTGTGTTCAGTTCACCAGTGTTGTGCTATCATGTGAATGTGCAGATTTTTTATGTCATGCCATTGCATATTTTCTGGGACAAGAAGCAGTTAGCCTCGGGATACAGAGGGAGAATCATCCCTTGACTTACTTCAATGGAAGGATGACAGTGCATTAATTTGCTCTCTTGTCACAAACGCAGTATCCCATATCTTCAGTGTTTTATCAGCCGAGGCATTATTTTCAAAAAAACACCCTAGCAATTAAGAGAGAAGTTGCTGCTGTACAGATCTTTTAAATTGGCTAAGATAAAATTTAATTGAGATCCTGCAAATAATGAGAGGTTTTGTTCGTGTTGCATTGATGCAAAAAGTTGACTGAACTGCTCTACCAAAGAAAAGAGCAGAGAGAGACGCCGGTCTCCTGGGACACCGAGACACCAAAGTGGGGCTATCGCAGAATCGGCCTCCTGCCTTGGAAGAGTTTGTTGCTTGCGTAACATCTCTCGCTACCAAAACAGTCGGCGGTAATTGTGCCAAGCGCTAGCGTGACGGGCGTCCAGTGACGCTTCACTTGGCGGAGGCTTATGTCACTCTTCATAACAATCATGCCTCATCTGTGCGTGCCAGAGCACATTGGGTTTACTCGTCTCAGGGAGTAAGTCACGACCGAGCCAGTGCAGCATAGCTTGTTTTCAGGTCCAGCTGGTTTAAATGGAGCTGACCTTTTTGTTTTTGAAAACCTGTGACAAAAATCGCACTTAGATTGAAAGGTGGTTGTTTACCAGTCCTATCTCTCACTTTCAAAGCATTTTCGGATGCTGTACTCACACTGTTTAAATGGCTTGCGTGTAGCGTTATTAACACACAGATGAAGTTATTATGAGTCGTCCAAAGACTCAGACATTTAGTACATCATTCAAACAAGGAGCTATTGAAGAGCATAGTGATGATAATATGCTTTTTTAAAACTGTGATGATGGAGAGAGAGAGAGAGAGAGAGAGAGCACTTGGGTGGGGCGGACCAAATTGTTTGCCAGAACTCTAAAGTGCATTTTGTATGCATAGCTCAACTCTTTATCCATTTGTATTCATACACTCATTTGCATGATTGAGTCCATGTGTATTTGAGCATTCTCATATCCTCTGTCTTGTTTATGTCTCTGAATGCCTTTGGTAGTCAGTGTTGCATGGATTTGCATGTTGGTTTTATGCGTCCAGGTGTAAGACAATGGTTCAAGCTGGTGTTTGCCTATTTGTGTGCTGTTTATAGAACCTGCTTGTGCTTTATAATTCATGTCAGAAGCATATGTTTTGTTACCACTTCATTTATATTGTGCCCTGGAATGAATATCAGTCTGTTGGAGTGTATTAAATATTTGCATATTATCTAGTGAATATTTACATTGTGTTATTTCTGTGAATTGCTCAGTCATGTCTTTAATCAAAAATGTGTTATTGAAACCAATGTCTGTCTTGCACAGCCAGTGACTCCTATGCAGTATATAGATGCCAGTAATATACTGATTAGGCAAATGATCATTGAATCAATATCGGTTTGGTATATAAGCTTCCATGAAGCATTATTCTGATTATCGTAAATGTCAGGGTTTCCTAAAACATTCTTATAAACATTAATTTAGAAGTATTTTACATAATTTTTAAATGGGTCATATGATGCGATTTCTAGTTTTCCTTTCTCTTTGGAGTGTTACAAGCTGTTAGTGCATAGATAAGATCCCTAAAGTACCAAAAGCAAAAGTCTCAAAACCAATGAGGTATTCTTTATAAAAGTCATGACTTGTCCACACCCCATAAAATGGCTCGTTTAAATACTCTCCAAGTTTTTTTTTCATCACAGAGTGGGTTTATTTTCCTAACACTGCCCAAAATGTATATGCAAAGAAAGAAGGCGGAAATATTCTCGCTGTAGTGTTGTTGTTGGCGCCATGTTCTGGAGACACTATGTGTGAAAGTGAAGCTACATTGTTTGTGCTTCCAAAAGAGGACGGAATCAGTGGTTAAGTTGTATTCACAACACTGTTCCAGAACAGTTCAACACAAATATTAAAAGTGAGTTCAAGGCATTTACGGAGGACTGATTCCTAAAACCTACAGAGCAGCCTATGCTGGCTGGGCACAGAAACTGTAAAGTGGAGCGATTCCAAGCTCTGCAAGGACAGTCTGGTGCTTCTGACTTACAACCTTTAAGTAAGTTAGGTTTTCTTTTTTGAAGTAAGTTAGGTTTTCTTTTTTGTAGTTTCTCCGATCACAAATGCAGACATGGTGTTATGGTTATGGTGTTAGTGTCATAATGGTGTCATAATCAATATTTATGTCTCCACTGGATGCAACAAATGCCTCATTTGTAATAGCATTTATTGTTTTTTTCATGTTATAGTAACATTTCCGTTAGACATTTCGATATTTGGCCAATCACAATCTGAAAACACCTCGCTTTTTCAGAACAATGAGCTTTGTACAAATCGATCCATTTCAGGAGGAGAAACAGTAATGTACAGTATGTGGAAAATCATGTGTTTTTTGAAAGTTAAGCAGCATAAATATTGCGTTACTCCAAATACACAAAATAATATTCCTTTTACCAACATCATACAACCCCTTTAAGATGTATCAGTGAAATATTGAGTTTCCCATATATTTTGAGTATGATCTCAGACATCTGATTTCGTGAATTCATCCCTTGGACCTTTTTTTCAGATAAATAAATGAACAAAGAGGGGGGGAAAAGTAAATGTAAACTCCGTACAAATATCCAAACTCAATAAAAACACAGAAAGATTACATGAATTTTTTATTTTTACATTTTTTTATGTGTTAAAAAAAAGCAGAGAATCTTTGCATTATTATAATTTCCTCTCTATAAACAATCTCCATTAGCCAAATGCCAGATAGCTCTCTGCCGAATGATCTATTGAATGGTGCAGATGTGGCCACTGATGGTGATGAAGGCCCGGAGCTGGTGAAGGAGCTGTAGTATTAAGCAGAACAATAGAGCAATCGCTGCTTTGATTGGTATTGATCTTGGAGCGGCCGGGACGAATGAAATTGAAACTGACCAGTTGGACCCGGATCCCATTTGAATCAGAAAAGGTGGTAAAACAGCATGCCAAATGATGTCATGGCTCTGGCCGGACACAAGCTTCCTTTAATGGCTTTAGGACGGCACATTATTCTCTGTTAAGAGGAAATGTGAATCATTGTCAGGCCGTTTCCCTGTGGGGGGAAAATAGATTTATCATCCTCCCTTTCGTTCTTTTATCCTCATCTTCCCTTCTTTATGTCCACTCTGTCACTATAGTTTTTATGATGAGGATCATGATCACACAATCATCCTGTCAAAATGCTTTATATGAGCGTGATTAGTTGTAATAAAGCATCGCATACAATGTGGTCCAGAGTTGATCAGAATTCAGTCAACATCATCCTCGGTGCTAGGGAAACACAAATCATGGAGGAAAAAAGAAATAGCGAGTAAAGAAAAGGTATCTTATCATCATGGCACAAAAGCAAGAGGACACTATCGATTCGAGATCTGTTTTTGTCAGCCCTCTTTATCCCGTCCTAAAACAAGCTTTGCTCTTTTCTCTGAAGTGATGCTTGCTCAAGCTGCCATGACAGATACAGTAAAACAGCTCTTCACCGACAGGCCTTTTAAAGATGAGCTGTTAAACCCCAGATTAGCACCAGGATTCACTTTTTTTTTTTTTTTTTTTCTGCCTCAAAGGGGTTCGGGGAGGAGGACCGGTGCTGGAGGTCACGGCAGCCCTCCTTCTCAACCCTTCTTCAGATTCACTGAAGAATCTCTTCAGCCTGCTGCTTTAAAGCGTTCACACTGCAGACTCTCTCTGGACGAGGTCTGGCTCCGAGCTTCGTGACCTTGAGGCGCTTCGCTAGACGCTAAATCAATTTGACTGACATCGTCCAACCCTTCAAGTCATTGCTAATTCAATAGAAATTTTATTGCATACAGAAAAAGATCTCGCCTCTCATACGCAGTGCAGCAGAATGTGACGTTATAGCTGCTGGTGGGTTTGTAACTACAGTCAGATGGAGGTTGATGCGGCCTTAAGGAGTCTAAAGTTTTTTCAAAAGGGATACTCTTGAGTTAGGGCTGGGTGATATATTTAATATTATTGGGAATAATGTTGCTGACTTTATGAAATAGGAATATTTTGCTAATGTTAAAATGTTAATGTTAGAGCTGTAGTCCGTAACTTTTGGAGTTTGAGCGGTTAATAAACAGAACTGCGTGCATCTTGCGTAAAATGGATTTATAGTGTACTCCTTTATTATATAAAATTAGTACATTTTGAACACAAAAAAGTTATGGACTGCAGTTATAATTAAGTAATACTATTATAATGCAAAAAATAAAATCTTCCGTCCATATGTGCACTCTTTGAAGAGCTTCAGATGTTTCTATTTACAGCATGTTTTTTGCATGTAGCCAATCATGTCTGATGAGCATTTGAGCAAAATCCGCTCAATATTGCTCCAAACGCTGGTGTTTTCTTTCATTAAACACAATGTAATATAGGGCTTGATTACACAGTATTGACAAATTCATGGCTCAGTCAGTGAACTCGTGCAGAAGTGATTGACAGCTTCATTGATTATAAAAGAAGCACTCTTTACTCGCTTTGTAACCCATTCACAACTTGAATACAAGTTTTATTTCACAAGCTTCTGGATTGGTATCCTTATTTGAATGTGGGACTAAATCTGAAAATGCGATGACTGGCAACAATAACCATAACAACTGTTGGTGCAATATATTTGATATGTAAAAATAGATGTGTTTATTTGTTCTTCAAAGAACTCTGTTTGTTGTTGCGATAACCATGTTTTTTATATATAATTTTCATATAGCCTATTTATATTGGGGTATTTGTATATTGGAAAAAAACAACAAAAAAAAACTCATGTTTAAATAGTCATTTTGTTAATCCACAATTTTGTATAAAGATGCTTTTTTGTAGCAATTTCATATTTATTATTATAAGTATATATATATATAATATTTTTTTATTATTTTTTTTCTATATAATATAGAAAAAATTACTTTCTTAGAATTGCTGTTCTATCATGTTTTTTTGTACGGGAGAAAAAAAAAACCATTAATGCAAAATAACTGAATTTTGCCAAGATCTGAAAAAAATGTTGAGATCACCCAGCCCTAATTTGCGTTTGTATAATTTCCTCTTGTGCAGTTGTTTATCAAACACGGGTGGCAATCGGTCAGGACTCGTGTAGCTTAATTGATCATCACAACGTGAACTTAATAATTAAATTAGATGCATATGATCCCTCCATGATCCGTGTACGTGTCTAGGTTGTTTTTTGTATTACAGTCTTGATGTTTGTGTTGTGTTTGACCAGACGCTGTGGGTGTGACTCTCCAATGTCTGAATATTCACCTTTCGTCCCATAGAAATTAGCATATAGATAACTATACCACTGATTTTCATGCAGCGCACAGGTCCCTGGAGAGAGGCGCGGAGGAGGCTTGTAGCATGGAGGCTGGAATGCCAGCTTAGTAAAAGACCATGTCAACTCGCTACGTCCTCCTTTCTTATGCCGTCTTTCATATCAAAGCCTTTCTTACTTTCACTTGAAAGTTAAAAGACCTCCCTCTTTCCCAGCCTGCCTTCAACTCATGTGGCTAATAAAGCAGTTGAGGGAAGACCACTTGAAGAAAAGTTTACCAGCGCTGCTGATGAATTAACATGCAGTTCCATCCTTCTCCCTGTCTGCTTGGAACTACTGTGCAATGAGCCCTTATTTCTGTCACATTAATTTTGTTTGAAAAAAAATAGAGGAAAAAGGCACAAATTTCCCTAGACACCCCTTAATATCTGTACTGGGAGCTGTAAATGTTGCTTTTCCCAGCATTTTTCAGTCTTTATTATACAAAGTTTTATAATTAACTGACACCTCATCTCATTGGAGGATTAGATTTTTTTTTGCTTGTTTTATTATATGTGCAACATTTTTGATCTAGGTAAAAAAAAAAAAAAAAAAATCAGTTGATGAGTAAAATCTATAGTGTGAGGGTTTGCAGTTTTTTTTTTATTATAATCTAAAGTTTCATTTGAGATGCGAACGGCTATGAGATTTGATTTTCTGGAACATTTCTCACGAGACAGATTGCGGTCCTTGGTGAAACATCTCTGTAAAATGACAGATGGCCCAAAATTGATCCATTAACTGGCGAAACGAGTGACGTAATTGATCCTCCATAACATTTTCTCCTTTAGATGTTTGTTGTCTTTCGCTGTCGTCCTTATCTGTTACACAGAAACAGCTCTAGGTTTACTTGACCTTCATTTGAGTCGGTTCGAGCAAGAGTTTTTCTCTTGTCCGTGCTTATATCAGGACGGTTTAATACGTTTCCTCCAAAGCCCACATTCTCCAAAATGGGATCAAAAAGTCATGGCCGACACTACAGCGACCCTTGCACAGGCTCGTGTCTGCCGTATGATGAGGTAGAGAGAAAATCAAATCTGTAAATGCCACCCTCTCCTTATTCAGACAGGCTCCAAATTTGCCTTCTGAAGCAGATTTGCCGCTCTCAGAGCATTTGTCATTGCACCATTCTTAATTTGAAGAGTTTCTAAAAGAGCGCTGGAAACGTACACCCCGGCGTACATCTGAGACAAAACCGCTTACGGCAGGTGAAATGGCGTTCTGCGGAAAATACAGTCTACGAATAAACAAATGCAAACAGAAAATGCCCGTCAGAGCTGACAATATAATGGAAAAAGAGAAGGCTTTCATTAAAAAGTGACATTGGGCTGATGAAGTGTGGAAAGTTTTTGTGTCCATTCCTGTCTTTTTACACTTTGCAGTGGCAAAGCTCCATCTGTTTTCAAGACCGGCCCATGTACGTGCATGCCATAGATGCTTACAGAGTCATTAAAGAAGGCAGATCTGCGGAAATCCTCAGAAGGGAACATACAGGAGGACGGACCTTCTTTGTGCTTGCCTTGGGTGAACAGAAATGTGCAAGTACAGATCTCATTTTGCACAGTTAGCCCATCGTGCCATTTAGATCTGTCTGCTCAATTACAAACGCATTAATTATGAATGTGTGCGAGAAATGTCAAAACATTTTAGCAGGCACCTTTGCAGATGATTATTCTTTATAAACCCTGTTTATCGGTTTACCTCTTCAGGATTATATTGTGCCAAGAGGATTAAAACCTGAGAGGCGGTTGTGTTAATTTTTTATTTATTTTTTTTAAATATGTCATTATGGAATTTTAAGAATAAATTGGATAAAAAATTAAGAAACTCTTGCATGCGTTTTTGATATCAATGTCACTTTAAAAACACATTTTAGTGCAGAGACTAATTCTGACTATTAACTAGTTGCTTATTATAATGCCTATTTTTAAAAGAATTGTTCACCCAAAAATGAAAATTACACCATAAACTACCCCCCCCGAGCCATCCTAGGTGTCTTCTTTTTAAAAAATGTTTCCTGGCTCTTCCAAGCTTGGTAATGCTGGTGGATAGTGGCCATTATTTTGAAGCTTCGTGAATTGCATATATCCAGAGGTACTGCAATGTAAAACTAACCTATACACCTCCGGGGGGTGATCACATGATCTACAGTAAGCAGATCGATGGGTTTTTGTAAAAAATATATTTCTAGTCTTCAAAATATAATGTAAATAACTGACTTTCGGCTTCTTGGCTGACCTATGGTTTGATGTATGATGCAAATTATGTAATGTGTCGAGTCAGAAGTCAGCTTCAGAGGACATGTGATAACCCCCCGTAGTTGTATAAGTCAGTTTTACGTTGCAGTACTTGTGGATATGTCCAATTTATGGAGCTTCAAAATAATGACCACTATCCACCAGCATTACCAAAGTTTGGAAGAGCTGTTTGGAATGTTTAATAAACTCAGACTGTGTTTGTCTGAAAGAAGAAAGTCATATACACCTAGGATGGCTTGGGGGTGAGTAGTTTATGGCGTAATTTTCTTTTTTGGGTGAACTATTCCTTTAACATATAGGCTGTTTAATAGTGCTTATAAAGCACATATTCTGCATGACCAAAAATGACATATCTAATCCTACCCAATACCTAAACTACATTAATAACTACCTTACTAATTATTAAAAAGTATGTAGGAGTTTGAGGCAAAATTTAGATAATGGTTCGTTGATATCATGGAACATAAACATTGTATCAATGAGTAAAAACAGAAGTTTACAATCCATGAATACTTTTTTTCACCAGTTTTTCCACCATAGAGTTTTTTAAATCTTTTTTTTATTATAAATATAAAAACATTTCATGGCAGATGAAGTCTGTATTTGTGCTTTTTAAAATCAGTATATATAACATTGTTAAAAATGTTAATTAACACATTTTTATGAGGATCTTTAAAACCTTTGTTACTTTCCATTTCTGATGCCTTTTATTATCCATTAATATGTCTAAAATTTCTAAAATATGGACCCTCCATGTTTTATCTGTCAAAATATTCAAAGGCACAATCAGCCGTACGGTTTGTCCATGCCTGGCGCTGACCAACGGTTTATCACCTTCAGTGAATATATTCCAAAAAGGATGAAGAAATCTGTAGTATGTTTTCATCTCATTTGTCATGTAAACACTCTCAGTGAAAATAAAGCTGCTTTTCAGCCACTGCCTTTAGGGCTTTTCTGTCACCGTTTGTGTTGTTGTTCTTATTGGGGTCACTTAAAGCCACATGCGGGATCTGTTCAAACATGCTGCTTATTGACAGTGTGAGATCCCACAGTGCCTTTGCGCCACTCAGCTGAAGAAGGAATGTTCATCACTTCCTTCAGCCTAGAACGTTCCGTATTTAGTGACCTCCAACGGCTCCTGTCAAAGACTTCAGTCTATCAGTCACTCTAGCCCAACTCACAGCTGCTGGCTTCCTGAAAATGTTCAGTTTCTGGAAAATTTAAAAGAGCTCTATACTCTGAGAGTTAAGTTATGAAATACCTGTGTATCCCTCGCTTAGACGATATTCTCTGATGCCTGACATTACTTTGAAGGGCAGGTTTGATGGGTGTTTTTCAAAGATCTCCTCAGATCAAGAGTCGGTTACATCAGTTAGACAAGGGCCACATGCGGCTATGTCGCCTTGGCATTTGCACTTTCGTGTCGAACGTGACTGTGTTTTTATATGTCAGTAGAGTTTGAAAACGAAGCGATTTATCTTAATACATTCATAATTAATTATAGTGGGCGCATACGCCTGTGTGCACCTATAATTGTTTACATGAGAAGGAGCAAATAGTCTACTGTGCTCTATTCTGTTCTATCTTTTTCTGCCACCTACATTCACACATTATAACTGTGTGAGTATTAGCGGCGTGTTCGTAGCTTTGTTTTGTTTTTCATTTTCTTTGTTGTTAAGCCTTTTCCCCTCAGCTCTGCGTCTCATTGGCTACTCATGGGAGACGGTCGTGAAAGAGAGAAAGGCAAACGCTTAAGGCAGCGCTTGGCAGACGGCGACTGACTCTGTGATTAAAATTTGCCTCTAAAGCCACAGTCGTCAGAGTCAGCATAATTTAAAAGCCCCTTACTTTGATGCAGAACAATGAGACTAAATGGCAGTCCACAGAATCGCTCACTTGTTCTGCCAAAACATGTACTGAGAGGGAAAGAGAGAGACGGAGATGAAGGGAGAGACGTGAAATAATGAATAGGAACAGGAAGGGATATATAGTCTAGTCTTAATTACCCTGTAAATAAGATTCTCAATGCCTTGTTCCTTTCTAACGCATCCCAGTTGAGTTACGTAGAATGAAGAAGAACTTTTTAAGTGAGCCTGCTCATTTATTCATTGTCTTATGAGGATGGGCTGTGTGTTTTGCATCTGAATCTTTGCTTTAGCTGAAGCATAACAGCCACAGTTCTCCCAATTTATAACGTGAAACGGTCATTAGATTTTGAAGTAACTGTTGCCGTGAGAGAGAGACGGCGCTGAATAAAAAGGCAAATCACAAATGAGATCTTTTCAAACTCAACAGTTTCTCCGAGACGTCAATGAGATTATATAGAGAGCCAACGTCAACTTACGCTTAAGTCTCCTGCTCAGATGTTTCTTTGAGGAAAATGCCCTGGTAATCTCAGACTTCAAGTCTAATTTCTGTGCCTTTTGCGTTTATCAAATACCTTTATATTCTTTAGTAAAAATGCTTTGCTTTAGGAAATTTAGGAGAAACATCTAATTGCAAGTTTTATAAACATCTCCTGTGCCAGAAAAAGCCATTCGTAATAAATGCCCATTTACTGATAACTATAAAGACTACTATAGTGCTAATTATATAGGTGTACACATTAATGGATGACATATTTTTGTTGTTATTCAAACAACAAATCAACAGTTTTGTCTACTGCCACTTTAAATGGTCTAGTAATTTTAAATCATGTAAATTATGATTGGCTGTCTTGAAAATTAATAGTTATCCTTATAGGTATGGCATGGGAATTTTGAAATGAGGAGGCAAAGTTGCGACTCAAGTGTATTTAAGCGTTTTACAGTACATTTATTCCAAAAAAATAATTGCTGGAAAATACTGACACAATATTTTACAAATACAATACACCCCTGTTACAGGCAAATTCAGACGATTCTTTCAAAGTTTAAAGGGTTAGTTTACACCAAAATTAAAATCATGTCATTAATCAGTAATCACCAAAACCATTTGACTTCTGAACACAAATTAAGACATTTTTTATGTAATTGGAGAGCTATCTAACTCCATAGACACCAAAACAACTGAAATGTTCTAAGGTCCAGAAACATCAGTGGCTTAACTTTAGTTTTGCGATGCTACGAGAATACTTTTTTTGCAGAAAGAGAGAAAAAAAATAAATAAATATATATATATATATATACATATATATATAATTTAGCCAACCATTTTTCTCCCCTAAGTTACATCTTCCACTATTTTAGACAGTATCATAACACATGCGCACGCTTGCCCTTAGGACTAAACACTTAATACATTCTTTCGCACCTCACCGAACACAATCTCTGCCGGAGTAAATAATGTTGTTTTTGATTCCTTTGCCAAATAAAGCATTCTCATAGCGTTGCAAAACTGAAGTTGAGCCACTGAACTCACATGGACTGTTTTACCATTGTATTTATTGCTTTTCTGGATATGGAATCATTTCTGTTGTGTTGCTGTCTATGGAGGGTCAGAAAGCTCTGAAAGCTCAAAAAATATCTTAATTTGTGTCCCGAAGATGAACGCAGGTCTTACTAGTTTGGAACGATATGAGGGTGAGTAATTAATGACAGAATTTTCACTTTGGGGTGATCTAACATTTTAAGTCAATATGTTTACTGCACTTATTATAATGGCTGGAAAAGTCGCTGTAAATGCAGATGTTTGTGCTTCAGTGCCTCTTCTGTGTGACTGTGCGAGAATACAACAGTATTTGAATTGCAAACCTAGAAGCATTAGCATTTAGGTACTTTGTAGAGTATATTTCAGGTCCAATTGTGTTTATCTGATCTGCTCTGAGCGCTGATTTGAAAGTCTCGCTAAACTTGGGCGTTTTCTAAGGGAAATTTATTTATTTATTTGTTTTATGCAGGTTTAAGTTCATGCACAGGTAAAGAACAAACATTGTGGACTGGTTCTGGTGTAAGACAGTGAACAAAAGAGTGATCTAACCCTCTTCATGTGTCTCTTTCCCTCTGGCTATCTGTTTGTCCTTAAAGCCAGAGTAGGAGTGGTTGCTAAGCAGTGTCTCTATGGACACACAGGCTTCATCTCGCTAAGATCTGCAGCGTCTCTTTCGCTTCTCTCTCGTCTTTTACAGAGGACACACTCCACAAATCTCAGTCAGTCTCTCATTCTCCTTTTCTTTCAGTCTTTCACTTTTTTATATTCATAAGCAGGCTCAGCACGCAATATGGAACTACCTTCTCCCACAGGGCTAAACATTGAGTTCCTTAAGAAGCCTCAGCCCTTGATGCAAACGGTTATCAATAACCTTGAAATGCTTTTGCTCCGTTGCCCAATTTTGTTGTTATGTATTTGAGCAGGCACTCTGGCATGATAAGGGAGAGAGAGAAAGAATGTGAGCGTTTAAAAAAAAAAAAAAAAAAAAACTCAATGAAAACAAAATCACTACATTTCTGGATGAAAGCCTTTTGCACGCCTTGTGCTCCAAATATGTTCCCTTTCATTTCACAGTAACATCTTAAGTTTGTTTTTGTTTTTTTTTCTTCATTGCTTTCTGAGTGCTCCCCTTTGAGGTCTCGTGCCTGGTTTATAGTTTTATATTTCTGAAAAGGTTGTCACAGCAATTTGCAGACGTAACACCTGGGCATAGAAGTTTCCTTAAAGGCGTCCCTTGAGCAATAGTGACACTGAATTCAAACAACTCAGTAATTTACAAAGAAATTATTGCATCTTTGTTTTAAAAAGAACAGCTCCCAGTGTTTTAGACGCTGGAGAGCAGCACAGCTTTGTTTTTAATAATCCTGCTCTTACTCCATATTCAGTAATCGTTTTGTGTTGTTCACAGATGAACATGGACATTTGAAAATCTACCTGCCCAAGAAACTTCTGGAATGCCTTCCCAAATGCTCCTCCCTGCCCAAGGAGAGACATCGCTGGAACACCAACGAGGTAAGAAACCTCCATATGTAGTTCTGAAGCTTTTTGTTTCACAGGATTTCAGATTTAATTTTTTTCCCCCATAATGCAATGATCACATTTTAATGTGTGGTTTATTGGATACAATTGCTTGCTTGTTTTACGGCAAACTTTGGTTTGTAATTGTAGTTAAGCACAGATCTAAGGAGTTTATAGTATTGCCATCTCAGCTCGACAGAAGTACATCATTTTGCATCAACACTGCAGTCAACATACTATTATGTTATATTATATTAATCACTTTCAATGCTTGAAAAAAACTAATCACCAAACACCAATGACTTACATAACACTATATGAACAAATATACTTGGACACCTCTTCTTTACAACAGAAATTTTTTTTTTCCAAAACTGTGCACCAGAGATGGAAACATTTCAATACTTTTATGTGAAGAGTTCATTTGTAAAAACCGATAATATTTTTAGAAATCATGTTTTTTATACCAAGTTACATTAATCAAGCTGCTGGGTTGTTTTGATTTTAGTAATAACAAATACAGGTATAACTTACTTAACAAATACAGGTCATTTCAAAAATGTAATTCCAAGTTAATTGAAAGTATTTTTAATTTTTGGATCTTAAAGGTTTGTTTTATACCAAAAGCAGATAACTCCAACAGCCTTTTTTTTGCAAAAGCAGCATTAAAAAAAATGTTAAAAAGCGTTAAAAAAACACTTAAACTTTGCATTTAAACTACATTTTTAAAATGTAGATACCAGACGTTGTTATTGTGATCATAGACTGTATGGATGTGATAACATTGCTTTTTTTTATTTAACACCCTAGTTTATAGAAATTATCCATCCTCGATTACTTTTAGTCTGACGAAACACCTCTCAGATAGCGCGTCTTTTCAAAGTGAAAGTATCCTTGTCACCTGACCTGGGTACAGCGCGCTGATTTGCTAAATTTGACTTACTTTATATCGACTTGTGTTAAAAACCAACAAGGGTACTTGTGAGCTTCTGCAGTAAAAGGTGAACTTGTGATGCTTTGAAATTGGCCAATATGCCTTTTTTGTACAAAACATGTTTGGCTTCAGATCGCAATATATGTGGAGAATAATGCACGGCAATCAGCCTTTTTTTGCAAATGAACTTTCCATATAATGATTATCTTTTATATATTCAAAAAAGTGTTATTTTCACATGAAATATACCGTTTTGTTGACTGCCATATTGCAATATTTGGATTTGCTCTGTAAATCTGTGTCAGTTCTATCTAACAGTTGGACTCGTATACAAAGTGTATCTGCATTGCTTTGAACTTTGTCTTCCTGGCCCGAAGGCGTTCTGACATTCAGAGACAAACAAACACACTCAGCAGAGATTAGGGAAGCCTGTTTGGACCGATTCCACCGCACACCTAAAATCTGACTCAACCTCCTACCGTCTCGCTCTCTGCTAAAGTATAACACCACTTGAACATGCATCAGCTTGGTTTTCATTTCTTTAAAATCGGAGATCTGGTCTCAAGTGGGTAAGTTAACATATTGCAAGTTGCTATCTGATTTACTGTGGACTCTGCCAAATTTACAGAGATGAGATTTGTATTGAGCTGTTCTGAATTTCTGAAGGAATACCATTACATGATGTATTAAGGGTTTAAAAGTCTTGTTAAAGGAATAGCTGGCAAGTCTTGTTACCGTTGGTTAATAAAACATTGCATTCCTTTGCCTTTAATGGTTTGAAGAAGGCTCGACTGTGCAAGCTTTTTTTTCACTAGCTTACAAAAGTCAAAACTTTTCTAGACTTGCCTTAAATTCTTTATCATGACAGAGATGGCACATAGTGCTACAGATGACTTGGGATGATGCATGCCATGACCTTTCAAAATATTTCTGATTCATTTCCATTTCAAAACTGCTATAACTTATGAGAGGGGAAGCCGCTGATGTCTTGCACATATACGTTTATTTACGATAATAGTTGAAAGTGTGGTTTGATCCGGGGAATTTAGATGCGTTTTCTTTGTGCCGTGCTTGACTGTGTTGTAGTTGAAGAGGTTGATGCTTCTCTCTCTCTCTCTCCGTTTCATTTGTGCGTCCTCCGTGTTGGGAAGCCAGCAGTGTGGCTGTCCCTCTGTGCTTTCTGTCAAAGCCTCCGCGCTCCCTTTCTCTCAACTTGCAAAGAGTTATAAAGTTTCCCAACTGTTTTTAAAGATTGTTTCACCCTCCCCGGCAACTTTTTAGAATTCTTTTTTTAGAATCCTGCCACTGTAGAGGAAAATAATCTGACCCCATGCTGATGCAAACTAACCGGCCTCAAAGAAAAGTCAGGGGTGGTTCACTAAGAGTACTTGAGCGACAGCTATTTGTTTCAAATCACATAAACTCTTACAAGTGAATGGAAGATCATGAATAGAGCGAGGACAGGAAGTGATGGAATGAAGAAAGGAAAGGGATCAATCGGTGTCCTGACCTTGACCATGTGAGCACCGCTGCTGTTTTTTAATTTGTTTCAAATTGGAGCCAATAAACGCTATTCTGGTTTTCTACTGGTTTTCTTATGAGCATTGATATCACTTTACACACTAAGGTATTATTTACACTTTGTATTAGTATTAGTATTTTTTTTATATTAATATTATTATCTTTACATACTTTTGTAATTTTTTAAATTTATTTTTAAAAAAATATTTCTAATTGTATTTTTTTTTAGTTAAGCATTTTTAATTTAAACGTTTTTGAACTAATATTTCTATGTATTATTTCAACTATTTAAAACTGAAAAAAGTGCATTTTCTCATTTAATATCCTGTTTTATTTTTGGAATGCATGAGAATACTAGCATAAAATGGGTTCCGATTGCCGTTTCATGTTTACTTGAACCCCTCATCATAATTAATGTATGATGGGATGCAGGATAGAAGTTTCCGTGATTACCTGTCCCTCAAGAGCCGCTGTTTGTGTTGAACATGCACTCAAGACATACCGGCTCCAGGAGCATTAGCCAAATCTGACATATTCGTGACTGTAGCATCTCTCTCCCAATATTGCATCCTCACAGGATGGGGAACTTGTTACTGTCAGCAGCGCTATTGCTCTCACTGTTCCTGTCGTTGTCCAGGCTAAACATATCTGACTCTTTAAACAAACACAGCTCACACAGTGTGCAGATCGGAGAAAGAAGATCGCCAAAAAAAAGTGAAGGACGGACAATGCAGACAGGCGAAGAAAGACGGAAGCAGGAAGTGTAGCTCTCCCTGCAGATGGAGACATTGTGTGGCCGTTGTTGAAGAAACGCAGCTACTTTTGGAGGCTGTTAGGAGCAGAAAGTCTCCCCAGTGACACACACAGCTCTTAATGAGAACGAGTTCCTAAACAGCCCCGACTTCCTCCTCCTTCAGCTCCAGTGTCAGACTGAATGCCATGCTCCCAACGACCAGCGGTGAGGTATAATGAGGCCTCTAGCATGGCCGAATGAGACATCAGGTCATACAAACAAGCACAGCTCATGTCCAAGCCTGTGTTTTCCTGCGTGCATTGGATATTTCACACACATACGGTGTGGTTAGGGATTGGGAACTGGGAAGCGGGTCTGTGTTTGTGTAGTGTTCACCAGTCACTCCATGTAACATTTCCATCTCTCCCTTTTCCTAGTGGGAAATGACCCTTATTGAAGGTAATGACATAGACATAGTCTCTTCAGCTGAAAAATTCTTGTCGCCGAATGACCACATTAAAGAAGGAAACCGACAGTATGTTGGAAAGGAGGGGGAAACATCAAAACGATAATGGTGTTGTAATGAACATGAGAAGAGGGTGAATGCTGGGGGATGGCAAAAAGTCAATTCCTGTCTTTATCTCTTTTTCTCTCGCTCTGTCTCTCACCGTCGGTTGCTTTACACCCCCTGCTGTTAATTTTAAATACCTAGAAAAAGTGTGTGTGTGTGTGTGTGTATGCGTTTGATAGCTCTCCTATACTATACCGCACACCGCTGGGAGTCCTAGAGTGTTTCTAGAGAAGCTTTGTTATTACCGAACAAGAGAATATTACGGCTAAAATCCATCCGCAGAACATTTCCAAGTAATCACGGTGCGAAGTGAAGTCGGAACAGGTCTCAAGAATAATCTCTTTGCGTCTCCTCTCTGATTTGATCTGGAAAGGGCGATTGAAATGCTGAATGCACGCCTCCGCAACATGGCACAGGACTCGAGCTGACTGTCCTTGCTCTGATCGAGCCCAAAGTTCACATTCCCAGCTGAATGTCACACGAAGACATGCCGTTACATTCTGAAGCACGCTTCTCTAAATGATTTTGTCTGAAAGCAATTTAGATGAATTCTCATGGCTAAATATGCAGTTAATACAGCGTGGGTATTACTTATTGACAAAAAAGTGTCCTTCAGCCTGGGCTTTTTTTTTCTATTTCTCAAGCAAATGCTCCAAAAAAGAGAATGACAAATGTGCGGGTGGTTTTATCATTGTTTGACCAATCTAAGCTCTTTGTTAGACCTTCTTCCACCTTCAGCGAAACAATTCCCATGGATAAAGGAGGGCGTGGAAAATCACAACGCATGTGTACCGAATGTAGGGGCAAACAGCGAGGATGGGTACGGAGCTTACATGCTGATCTGGTAAGCTGTAGATTGAATTGTATTACCTTGACTCAATGACAAAATCCCCATGTTTTGTAGACTTTGCAAACGAAAAAGCTCACGAGTTGGCTTTTTATAATGTACATCGCTGAGACCCCGTTTGAGTCAGAGTTAAGGGCTTTGATATCGCCAAAAGATTCATAAGTCGCTTTCTAGCAGCAGGGATGAAAAAGCTCTCAAGGTGAACAATATTTGCCTGTTTTAGCATGCTTAAATGCCTTGAGTAGCCTTGGCCAGTGGCAATAGCGAATGCCCCTTTACGGACTTACACAGAGATGCTGTGTCTGCTCCATTCCACCATAATGTGCCCAAGATGACAAACTGTGCATCTAAAAGTTTTAAGCGGCACGGAAAAGTGCTGCTGCGTGCGAGTCCTTGTCTTGTCGAGCTCCCCTGCCACTATTGTTTTATTAGAAATCTCTCAGTTTCTCTCTCTTGCATTTTTTTTTTGTGTGTGTGTGTGTGCTCTTGATCTAGATATTGACATTACAGATCCAGCTTTACCTTAGTGATAAGTGCCAGGGAAGTGGTTACCATGCCTTAATCTAAGCTGGCACTACCCTGTTCCTCTGGGTCCCTTTTCTTTTCCAGTCTGCCTAAGTTTCCCCACACATAATCAAAGGAAGCATATGCTACCAGTAAAACATTACCCTATAGGGGATTCTGGGAAATTTAGTTTGTGTTTGTATAAGCGCACCTTTGGCTTCTGCGAAGTGGAAGGGTCTCTTGTCACCCAAACAAGTGCTTCACTTTCCATTATAACAAATAATGCAGATTTAGCGAAGACCACATCTGTTGCTTTTTGACCTTTTTGGACTTGTTCAGACAAGGAAAGGATCTGCAACCTGGACTTTTTGCTTCGTGATTGTTTTTCAGAGCCTCAGGAGGATGAACTCCTACAGTCTACATTCTCCATCTGCCTGCATATGCTATTTGTTGTCCATATTTTAGATGTGTTTTAGCACAGTTTTAAGTAAAAGTCATTTTAGTATAATACTTAAATATTCTGATCAGCACTTTCACTACTGTTCATATGCCTAGTGGTTTGTGTAATTTAGTTTTAAAGAAGTCTCATATTCTCAACTCGGCTACATTTATTATTATTATGTCTTAAACAGATTTGCTGTTTTTTGTATATATATGGTGTCTCTTACTGGCCTGTTTTATCGATTTTAAAGTGTTCTTTCTTAAACAAAAAGTAATATTAAAAATAAATAAATTAAAAAATACAATTCTTCTGACTCTAAAATAAGAAATTCAATTGATTATTAAATCAAAAAAGCATATCTAATTAATTAAAATCATGAAACTTAAAATATTTAATTATTTGAATTCATAAAACATGTTAATTATGTTTTTCAATAGCCCTATGTTTTGTGTATTTATACAAATATTAAGCATAAAGCATTCATTTAATTTATTTAATAAAATTAAGCAAATTCATTTAATTGGAAAACAGGAAATTGGAACAGGATTTAATCTTACAATTAAAAAACACTGAATTAATATTGTGCCATTATCCCTTAAAAATAAGGTTTTAATAACTTTAGCAGTAGCCTACATACATACATTTTAAGGAAAATAGTAGACGTTTTCTGCCACGATGACGTTCAAGGACTTTTATTATATCGGGTTGCTGTGTGTATGATATGAGCAGGGTGCAATTTGTACTTTTGATATGTACTTTTTCTCTAATAAATCATGATAAATCCGTCTTTTTATTACAAGTGTTATGTCATGACATAGAAAATGTATCAATTAACTTTCAGTTAAATCATTGCATCGCAAAATGATTCAAAGCACTCCAATCGGATCAAGTATAGCAAATCATCAAAGCGTGTTTCGCGAATAATGGCAAGAGAAACATTCTCAGTTAAAATTGAAAGGTGCACATTTTTGTGAAGTGTGTAAATTTTACTGCACCGTTGTAACTGTCACCAGTGTTGGCACTTTAAATGGCGATCAGTTTGAATGCGCTGTGTTTTTGTGTAAGACTGTGAATAAGTCTGAATGATTATGACACATCTGCACAAACAGACTTTGCCCTTATTTTTCTCCTGGTCCAGGCATCGTTCTGACATGTGGTCGTCTCTTGGCGTAATCAGGCTTGTTAAAAAAATCCACCGGATCCCCTCCGGAGTGGGTTTAGCCATGTCCCGCTATCCCGGGGATTACAGCTTCCTTGAAAGGATTAGCACAATGCTGATTAGTTTGATTTCATTCTCCAAGCCAGAAAAAAGCCAGTCCTCTTGATGTTTACGAGATTTATTTTAATACATTTCCTCTTGTGGAAACAAATTATGCAGACACTTTTTTCTTTTTTTTTTTTGAAAACTGTCAATTCAGAAGCTTGCATTTTTCTCGCTATCATTCTCGTTTACTCTTCGTCCTGTGTTGAGAGCGTTTCCCAATCGAGCTGAGGAGCAAAGCTCCCTGATTAGTTGAAATAAAGAGGCGAAAAAACAACTTTTCTTTTCTCTTTGTGCCTGGGACAGGGAACGCGTTGCCCCTGTCGTGGTAATTAAGGATGGCTCCGTGCAGGCAAATGTTTGAGGAAATGGAGGCTGAGTCGCTGAGGAGACGATGAGGGGAAAAAAGGAAAGGTCATGCTGCTTTGTTTTTGCAAACGGGGAGGCTTTGGGCTGTAAGGAGCTGATTTGTGAAGGTGCCTGGATCATGATCGGAATAGTAATTCGAGGAGAGGCTGCTGTCAGTCTGTGGTATAGGTGCGTCTGTGGGTCCATGAAGGAATGCAGAGAGATGCTAGCGAGTGTGCGCTGACCGATGCAGTGAAACGCTTTAGGCATCTCTCAATTTTTGTGTTTGTGTGTGTGTATGTACAGTATATGGCTAACACAACCAAATAGGCAGCAGGATGCTTTTATCTCTGACCTGACCGGATGATTTTAAGTCAGCAAGAAATCAAAATTGATGTGAATCAAAATGACTTTCATGGTTTTATTGTGAATGAATTGATTAACGATACTGATATACACGCAGAATGAATTCATGAGTTTAATAGAAATGCACAATGCACATTTCTTAATACGAAGCTAAAATGGGTTTTAATTCCAATATTACTGAGGATTCAGTAATGATCAGGTATGATCTTCGAATAGTATTGAATGGTCTTAATAATTGTATGATCTTCAGTTAGTATTTAAATGCAAAATATTTAAAGTTTACCTTAAACATTGACTTTATCATAATTTAAACTACTTTAGTTTCTTTAGTTGGATTTCAGCACTACTTTCAGACCACTTTGTGTCAAGTCTTTCTATATCATCACTATTCTGTAAGTTAAATTGTTTGTGAGAGTGTTTTTAAAGCTTCAGTCTGTAACTTTTTTCGTTATCAAAATTTAATTTTGTAAGCAAGTACATCATGACTATTTTCCAGATCATATTTTGGCTTATCCTGAATCACTACACCTATAATAAGTTTGACATTCAGACGGTTTCAGACTGGTACTGGTGGAACCACAGCAGAGTAGCCCAGTATCTGCGTAATTCGCCCATAGACATAAACAAAGATGATTAGTTCCGGTTACAATATTCTTCCGCAAGACGCACACAGTTCTAGAGTGCCAAGAGTTACGACAAAAGTCACAATGCGTAAATGGATGCAGTTTATCTCGCTCTATCTTTATTAACCCGTTGCTTCCTGTAAAGGCAGATGACCTGTTGTGGTGTAACCATAATCATACCCTGAGCACTTTTCTTCCTGTACCTGCTTCTGAAGGAACCGGTGTCATTTGCTTCCTTTCCATTCCGTCTCCAATCCCACGTTACCCTCATTCACTCCATAACCCCTCCCTTTTTCCAGTGTCTCGTATGCACTGAGGTGTAAAATTATTCAGGGATAGAGGGATAGATTTCTCCCTGTTGAATTGAACCACTGGGTAAGGCTTTTGTGCCAGGCCATTGTAATTGACTGTCGCTTTATTTACCGACTGAGTTTGTGTGTGTGTGTGTGTGTGTGTGTGAGATTCTGAAGTGCTTCCCTGTTCATTTCTTTTCCCATACATGTGGCTGTTCTCCCTCGCTTTGATCCACAGCACATCGGCAGCTCGCGCAATCATGAAAATGGCTCGCATGGCTCCTTCCTAAAGCGTGCCGGACAGACTTTCATGTTATTTAATTACACGAAATCCATTCCTCTACTCCGAAGTCACCCACAAACGTACAGGAAAAAGGGCGTGCTTCCTCTTCACACGTTCCACGTTTGGCGCTCGCTGGATCCAGCAATTTATTCCCCCTGTCAGTCTTCCCAGCGGCCTCTTGGATGAAGCACAAACACTGCGCTGCCCTTTGGAGGGATTTAACAGCAACTCTCGTGACTGCTGTTCTTTTGAAAAGAGGCCTTGCCCCCTCCGGTTGTTGACAAATGGCTATAGACTGGCGTGGTGTCAAGTTGTTAAAATGTACAGCGGTGTGGAGTCAGAGAAGTTAATGGTTTTTCATACTTCTCAATTTTCCACCCTTGATTGCGTTGGCCTGCTCACCACTCCTCATGGATGTTTACGAAGACGGCTGGAACGCTGGAATGGATTGGAGCGTTATGTAAGTGGAAGGCTCAGGTAATGTTGTTACGGACCCAACGTTTAACATATGATCCATTCACACTCGGCTACCTCCGTGACTCCAGGAGATTGAGCGGGAGCATCCGTTCAGTCATATGCTGCGATACACTACAGCTGCTGGGGGGAGCTGTCAAATCTCATTATGCTGAATACTGCCAGTCAACAAGGAGCTCCCATCTTCGCCAATGAAGACTTTACCATCCGCAGGCCTTCTGACACGCCGTATTGATGGATCGTAGTTCATCGCTGGCGAGGAAACGGACTTAATGCTTTGAGTGCATGAGAGGAAGAGTGGGGTTCCTGTAAACCACAATGGAGAGTTTCTGAAAAAAGAAGGGATCGGGGCACGATGGCGAGCACATTCTGTTTGAGTGATGCATTGTTGCTTTCCTCACCCATTTTTCTTCTTCATCCCATGCATATGGGGGCCTGTTTCCGACACTGAATTAAAAAAGTTATCTTTTTATGTCACAATTCAGATTTTTGCAGAATTGTGACTTTATATATTGGAGTTCTGACTTTATAACTCAAAACTGTGTGAAATAGTCACAAATCGGCATTTTTTTACTCGGAATTGTGAGAAAAAAAAAATTCATTTTACTGAAATTTCATATCAGTTTTGTTTTTGAGACTTTAAATCTCACAATTCTCAGATAAGAGTCAGAATTGCAACTTTATATCACACAATTGAGTTATTGACACAGAGAATTGAGAATTGCGAGATATAAAGGCGCAATTCTAACATTTTTTACTCACAATTGCAACTTTATATCATGCAATTCTGACCTTATAGCTCATAATTACAACTTTATATCTCATAATTCACAAAGGCAGAATTGTGAAATAAATAGTCGCACTAACCTTTTTTGAATGTTTAATTCAATGGCGGACCATACCTTTGAGCATATGTAGATGATGGTTGTAATTTTTACAGGTGAGAGAAATGGTAAATGGAGATTTTCTCCGTCTTAGTCTTTGATGTCGTGATGGACAGGCGAAAAGTGTTGGTTTTTATACCGCTGCCTCTCTCTGTGGCCATTTAATCTGATAACACCATATTTAATTGTCATGTCAGGGCACTGGTCTTTGGATTTAGGACTACAAGGCCTAGTGAATGTCCTTGAGCAAATGTCAAGAGCAGTACGAGCATAGTGGTTAAAGCAGGACTGTTGCTTAAATTCATGTGGGTCGCTATTCCTCATGGGAGGCCTTACACGTTTCCTATAATGGAAGGGTATTGGCCATGGCAGTTTTAGTGTGTCTACACTGGATGTGTAGAAGCTGCACGCAACTTGATGTGTTCACTCAAGCAAAAACAGCTATGAGCTTGGTAAATTTTGCCACAAAAAAAATAAATAAAAATTGGACATGCAAAAAAAAAAAAATTAATATAATAAACAAATAAATGTGCATTTATAAATGCATAGCATATTTATTAATTAATGTAATTTCTAAAGTATCTTTATATTACTCGTTTACCATTGATTGGTGTTTTTTTATAATAAAATGTTGTATATTAATAATATATATTAAAAATATAAAATATAATTTTATATAAATCAAGTACCAATATGTTTACCCATTTACCATTGTCTATGACAGTTCATATTGTATTCTTTAAAAATATTTTTAAAGGTTTATTTATCATTTAAATGCAATTATTACATTAATCATGTAATGTCATTAATACAATTTAAGTACTTTTTGAACTTATTTTAGATTTGTATAAAGTAATTATATAAATTATAAAATTGTATAAAACAGAGCTGAAACTTTAAGTTGGTATTGGATACAAAATATATATTGGATATATATTGGTCATGTATCAATGTGGCGCTTGCATTTGATCACATCTTTGCCTGGAGATTCATCAAAACATACCCATCCACCCTTTCCATTGACGCCACAGTGAGGTTTGTAACTTTAAAAGTATAAATCCATCAACAGGTGATGAGAAGAGAAAGAGAAAAAAAAAAAACCTGTCCCTTTCATATACAGTGCTTGGTTGTTGAATAGCTTTGGATAAAAGTGTCAGCTAAAATGACTAATAAAGTTTGTTTTTTGATCTGAACTTGTTTAAATCTGTCACAAATCCTGTGTAGTCCAAAGGAAAGTGAAAAGTAAGAAAGATCTTGCTTGTTGGGAAATAAAAAGTGGTGCCTCATAATGTCCTCTGCTAAGTCTCTTGCTAGGTTCAATTTATACTGTATTCACTGTGCCGGTTCTTCGGTTTTACGACTTTTATAAAAGTCATCATTTTTCTCTGCCTTTGAGAATGTGTTGAGTTGACAGGCACGGGTCGGCTCTCCATAAAGAGATCTCTTTTAGCAGAGAGCAGGTACCCCGTCCAGCCTCAACAGTGGCAACAGCCTTATCCCTGCTTAGCATTTATGAGTTCTGCAAATCATGTAGCAGCTCAGCCTTTGGCAGCCTGACAAGATTCTCCAGACTGGAGGCTAACGGGCCTGTCACTCTGCGCTGGTTCGGCCCAACAAAGACTTGTCAGGGAAGGTGAGGTCTGCTGCTCACAGTTAACGAGACGCTGAACTAACTTGAGAATTTCTTTATTTTTTTTTCTTCTTTTGAGTGAGATATCCACCCTTGAAGGACACAGATGGATGGTGACTGAGACGGTGCGTCTGCTAGATTGAAGGGAGGTGCAGGCTTCCCGTGTAAAGCTTAGGAAGGTGAGGGCGCACAGGTCATATTTGCAGAGATTATGGGTTCAGGAAGTCTAGACCAACACATTTCTAAACGTAAACTTTGACTGCTGCGCACTGGTGGGTTTTTAGGAGTAAAGTGCAAATCAACATGCAAAAAGATACGAAGGAGTGAAATAAACAACCACCTTTGTCACGGATGCTTGCCAGCAAATGACTAATGCAAGAAGCATAAAGAAACTTGGAAATTGGAGGCCGGAGGCATTTTGTGTGGATGTCTGGGTCTTTAGAAATCATGCATTTACAACCACAACCATGTGTGCAGTCAGACAGGAAAGCACTTTTCCATGACACAGGATGTCACCTGAAAGATGACTGGGTGTGTTTTTGCTGCCTCCCTCATTTTCAGAGAGTTGAAAATGGCCGTCATTTCCCTATGCTGTCTTACAGAGGCTGTGTTTATCGAATTTCATAACACACTCTCTGAATGCAGTGCTGGTGCAGAGTTAACGCAGATAGTGACTCACACCTGCCGGATTTTTCTTGCTGAAGAACAGTACCAGTCAAACATTTGTACTCGCCTGATTGAATGCATATGTCGAATAATCCTTTTTTTTTTATATACATTTTGAAATGTTACAGTTATTTATTAAATAAATGGGTATTTAACAAGCAGGATCCTAAATCTAAGACTTTTTGGCCACTAAATAATGTATTGTTATTTAAAGTTTTGATGACTTTGTTATTCTAAAAGGTGAAAACCTTATTAAAGAGTATAGGTGTCTTCGAAGTTTCGATTTTTAAAAATAATTTGCTATGTTACTGCAACTAACCAGCTAATGACTGCTAGTTTGTCCATGCCAGGGGAAATTGCACTACTTCCACTTCCATAAATTCTCCACCGAACAAGCATAATGTAATTATGCAGCATTAAAGAGGCTTATTAGATAGGATTATGGCAGACTAGAATGAAAGACTTAAACCAGAACCTTTGACCCCTAATCAAATCCTTTTAAATAAGTGATTCAATGAGATAATCTTTGGCCCCTAGTGTGAGCAATGGACATATAAAATGGGGTCCAAAAGTGTGAGACCACTACTAAAAATGCTTTTGTTTAGCTTTCTTTTCTAATTTATTTACAGTGAAAAATGAGCATGGATTTTAAAATGTTTTAGTTTTTCGCGTGTTGCCTTCAAATGCATTTCTTATTTTTTAGAATAAGGCTTGATTTGAAGAATTCAATGTATGGTTCATTGTCAATTTCTCTGTACTTTTTGTATAGTTTAGATTTCCAACGCTTTTGGGCCCTATTATGCATTATAAGCAAGAGTTCTCAAAAATACACAGTCAACCAAGAGACATTTTTTTTATACAACTGTAGCACATGAAAGTTTGTATGTGAGCAAATCTGAGCTTAGAGCCCCTGACAGCAATGCCTGCGAACCCTGGACTGTGTTTTAAAAGTGAATTATTATTATACAGTATATACATTCTGCTTGTTCTGTGCTGTAATGCCTCCTCTCTCCATCTTCCCTTCCTGCTGTCCTTTAGCAGAACCTTGAGGCTTCATTAAAATTCTGCTGAATACCCCCCAATGTGCAACACACTCTTTCAATCTCCACACCGCACACACTCACGCGCACAATTGCCCTTTGTTATGTATACATTTAAGTGGAAATTCATAGCTACCGTGGCTTCTCCAGCGCTTTGCATTTCTCAAAGTCATGTTTACATAATTAGTGTGTGTTTCGAGTGCCTCAGCGATTTCGAACAATGAAAAGGTTAGTTTGTTGGGTGTAGAGATGGCCATCGCTATTAGAAAAGAAGAGCGCAATGCTTCTTTTAAAGACTTGTTTACCCCGCTGCAGTACTGTCTAGGTCCAGCAGGACTCAAATGACCTTTTCACCTGCGATACAGACTTCTGGGAAAGCATTGATTCGCAATGGCTAAGTATGTGATTTCAGTGAGTCACCCAGAGTAGAGGTGTGCTTGACTTTGTGTGTGTGTCAGAACCGATGACAGTTTGTAGTAATTAGAAGAGAAGGTAAATCCATTAAGTTGATCTTGGGAAATGGCACGTCCCTCAATCTGTTATGCTGTAGGTGGTGAACAAATTTGCCAGGCCCCCCGAGGTCACCCGAGATGTATAGCCCTCCCTCAGCTTGTGTTCACTCACCGCTGTGTAGAGGCGGGGCGCAGGGCAGGAGAAAGAGATGATATTTCCCTTCAGAAGGAGCACATGCCGTGCCCTCTGCTGTTAATTACCAAAGATTGACTTGACTTATCAAGCGGGTGCAGCGTACAATTCATCGCCGCGAATCATCTCGTCAGCAAGAGGTCTCTGCTTTTTACTCTAAGTGTGTGTAAGGGTGTAGATGTGGCATTTCAGAGGAGAGATATGAATAGGTAGGGGTAACTGAAGAAAGTGTGACAGATAACGCAGACTGCTTTACATGAGCCTGTCAGGCTTCCTTCTCATCAACTCCTGGCACGAATTCAAGGAACATCGCAACAACATAAACACTGTCTCAAATTACATAAAAAGTTGTTTCTTATCCAAAAGACGAAAGAAGTATATATTCGATTCATGGTCTTTGTACTGTATTTTTAAGTCTTGATATATATTTCTGTAGATGCTGCAATTTGTTTGCTTCCAGTATAATTGAATTAGTTTTTCAGCCTGCATCCATTTCAAACAGCTTGCATATATGTTTTATATATAAACATATTGCATGGTAGACTAGTAATAAGAATAAATGTCTATAACTCAATAGTTTTATTAGTTTTTATTAAATTATGTCATTCGCTGTGCTTCATTGGATGAGTTCATAGTCTCATGCAACATTTGTAAAAAAAGCAAAAAAAAAGAAAATCAATGTTTGTGCCATAATTAATTTCAAAGCTGGTTAGTTTGGTTAATGTGGTCTTTTTTTATTCTGGGAAAAATATGTCCGCTCTTATGCTCACTTTTAACTTATTTGATGCATCAAGTATGACCAAATACTGTTTTCTGTTTGGCTTTGATACTTTTTTTTCTTTGGTCGTAATAATAAACTACAATGTGGTTTCAAATAGGTCATGTCATTGTAGTAGAATCAGTTCTATTGTAAATCTCCTTCAACAGCTTCTGTCTCATAAGATCCCCTTTCCTCTGTGATGAGCAGTAGTTTAGAACAAAGGCAGACCACACGTTGATATGTGAGAGAGGTGGGCCGATCGAGCATTAATCCACGTGTTTGTGAGTCTGTATTTGCTTGCATTCATCATTGTACACCCACAAATCCTAGTAATCACGTTAGGTGTGACAAAGTGGCTATTTGTATGCTCATGGACGGGAGGAATATAAACGCTCTTTGCAGTGAGTGAGGCCGAGAACAACAACCCCCGAACTCTCAGTTTGAAGCTTTCTATTTTCAAGTAATCTCCAACAAACCTGGCATCCGCTCTCTTACGTTCCATTGCTCGGAGTGCGTGCTAAACAACATGGCGAACTTTCAAACATTACCCAAAAGCCCTCCGCAGCTGTTATGGCGGAGGTGTGTAGGCCTTCAAGAAATTTATGGCCTGCATCTTCCTTTCACGCTCAGACAAACCCCAGGGCTTAGATCCAAAAGTCCTAATCATACGCTGCCTTCCGCTCACACCATTCATCAGAATGTCTCCTGTGCTAAATTATTCAGCTTTTTTGTTTCAACAATAAAAACTTTCCTCTTTTTTATAATTATTATCATTTTAAAGAGCAGCCCATAGTGCTTTTCTCTTCCCATCTCTGTTTGGTTTGTGGCCACAGTCGATCAATATCTGTTCTGCGAGCTGCCAATGAGGAAGCAGAATTCCACGCCTAATTGCAGCGAAGGGCTCGACTCGTCTGTGTGTTTTCTTGTGCGTTTATTTTTAATCCATGGTGGCCGGGGTCTCCAGCGGCTTGAGGGCTGCCTGTGGCCATAACCATGCCAATAGACAACAAAGGCCTTGTGGCAGTGTCCAAAAGTCTCGTTTACTAGAATAAACTCTAGTTTTTTCATAAGCTCTCAACTTGAAAATACAGCACCGGAGGGCCTCTTTTTAACACTTCAGTGTATATATAATTTATCGTCCTTTATTTTTTAATTATCCTTTTCTTTCTACTTTGAGAAATATTTCATGTGTTTTGCGAGTGCCAAGTAATAATTGCTAATTAGTCCTTGAGGCTTTTGAGCAGAACGAGAATTCCTCACTCCTGCGCCTGATGTGCAGTGAAAACAGAATAAAGTGGAGGCTTGTGCCGAGATAAATACGTAATCACTCTATCAGCAGGTATCAAACAAACAAAGTAGAGAGCTTTGCGATGCTAATCTCTCAGAATGGAGTACCCGGGCTATGTCGTTTTTTTTAGTTTGTTTCGATTGAATAGCGACACTGTGTTTTATTCTTTATACCAGGCGTGCACCGGCCTACAACGTGCAATCTTGTGGCTTGGATTTGTCAACACTTCTTGCTGAGGTCTCACTCGAAGGATTAGCGCAAGGGGAATTAATGCAGAGTTGACAGGAGGGAGGCAAAGGCAGGATGTTGCTGGGCTCCGGATGAACCTCAATCCAAATTTCCCCCTTGGCCAAAGTGCTCATCCACAGATGAAAGCCAAACCCGGCTCTGATATGCTGATCAAAGCCGTCCGGCACAGGACACCAAAGCGGCACCTGGAATTTCAATGGAGAAATACCAATATTACGATTCATAAAAAGGGAGTTGGAGCTTCACCCATGTAAACAGGCGCCTGGAGTGTTTCTCAGTTTCTCAGGTTCATTTATCCGGGAACAATGCAGAGTTCTCAGCTCCCTTCAGTGCTGTGTTTTCACGGCGAGTAATCTAGCTAATTAAGGCACATTAGAAAAGTTAGCCTTGTGGTGAGCACTTCAATCATACGTTTTAATGGGTAGCAGAGTCCTCTGTGCTTAAAGTCATCAAAACTTTTCCCGCCTACAGCTATAGGTGAGTGTGTGAGATGTTCTTATCGGCGGTCAAGGCAGTTTCCAGACCCTCGTCTGCCAGAAATGACCGTCATCATTGTTCATTAGGGTAGCAGATGGCACCGGCTCGGCTATTTCTCCCCGTACGCATCACATACATTAAAAAGAGAAGCTCAAGGATGGACGTTAGTGTCATTTCCCAGTCACAAAGTCAGATCATTAGTCATGCGATGATATTGCTGTCTGTACCGGCGCAGCCTGGAAGTGTGACTTCCATCAGAGGTGATAATAAAGACGCTTTGCTCAGTAGATAAATCTTTCTTGAGCCCTGCATGTTTGAACGCACATACAAGCACACAGTCATGCCCGATGTTTGATCAGACAAGTGTACACCACAGAGCGGGCTGATATCGCCCCGGAGTGTTGTCCGCCCCTGAACGGTTTCCGCAGTCCATAAAAGAGTACGTAAAACAGGTGGCGTGCCGGGGGGCGGGAGGGTCATGAAAGCGGCTGGCAGTCTGTTACTAAAGCAGGCTGGTTTTTATACGCCAGGTCACATGTTGACCATGAGAACATCGTACCAAAGGGTAACCACAGCAACTTGTGTCAACTGAATTTTTAGGGATGTATTCATTCAGTCATCTCATGATGCGATATGATTCACGACACGATTTCCGCATGATTTTTTTATGAATGAAAAGATGTCCTGTATTTGGACAAAATGCTGCACGTTTCTTTGTGAAATTGAAATATCTCAAAAAACAAAACTAATTTCAAACATACTCCACATAAAAAAATAAATAGCACATGAACGGAATCTCTTCATACGGTATAAACAAAATATAAAATTTTGAGTCAACCACTGCATTGTAATCATGATCCAAGATGCTGCATACATGAAGCAGTTGTTAATCTAAATTGGATTGTATAATTTCAGAATTTGAAGCAAATACAGAATGCTTCAAACTTTGTTTTGTGAATCTATACTACAGAAAACATTTAAACGAAAGTAAACTGGCACAAAATTCACTCTCTGACAGCAGGTGGCACTTATGTAACAGCAGTGATGCAATATTTCCTTGGTTACTGCTGCAAATAAAGCAGTTCTACACTTAATCATAATAATCATCACAATACTTTATGGAGGCAAGAGACATTTACATAAACTCCCACCTTAATTGTTGCACAATTTGTTTAACCTCTCGACCGATTGTTTTAAAAGTACACTTTAAAACACTGCATTTTTAAGGTAGACATTTTTTTAAGCTTTCTATAGATATGTGTCTCATGTCTGCGTATGTTTTGCTGAGTTTCAGTTCATTTTAGTGACGGCTTTTTAAAAAGAGTTCGCAGAGAGAACAAAGAAAAATCGCGCACACTTTTTATTTTCCTTATTTTGCAAAAGCACACACTTTTGTTGTTGAGAGTGAACTCAAAAAGTAGACGCCTAACAGATTCGAATGGTGTTTAACACTTACTTGTCAACAGAGTTATATTAGTGTCTTTTGCACTAAAAAGAAAAAAAAGACCCCAATCACATGATCCATGCCCTATTAGGGTTAATATTTCCCCTTCTTGAGAACAAGATATATAACATTATTGAAGAAAAATAAAATATAAATAGTTAGGGACATGAACCCATTATGAGTGAATCAGTCATTTAACATCTTTATTAAATAACTGATTCATTCAGGAGCAAAACTATTGAATCATTGCATTATTATTCAAATGCATTGTACTGTGTTTATTTATTATGTACATATAAAAGCATCGACATAAAGCTTATATTTTGAAGATAGTTTATTGTACTTACATGTATATATTTATATTCATATAATGTATTTATAAATAGAATGGAATGGGGGTTCCTTAATCATATTCTCTTCTTCAAAAAATTGTACTGGTGAGTTCTAGCACTTGCAAAGCTGGAGAGAATGTTTTACCAAAGTAGTGCTTTGTCTACATTTCTTGAGGTGCTTTTCATTACGATTCTCACTTCTTTTTGCACAAGAAGCAGGTTGGTGGTTGTATTGCTTCCGTTTCAAGCGGGATTCCATCTGGAGCCCACCGCTAAATGCATTTGGAGGGAATGTTACCCAGAGGCTCGAGAGAACACCTGTCTCTGAACGGCCTGTTCTAACTGCTCCACTCCAAGACAGTTTTACAACAACTCAGAGGATGACATTAAAGTGCAGAAAAAAATGAGAAGTCAGCACCTGAAGGACATTACCCGCTCTATTATAGTGCTAAAATGCACCGGTGATCGTAGCACCTCCTGTGAATGTCATATGTGAGATCTCATATCCTTCCCCCCGTGCTATTTATCGACCCTTCGGATGATAAGTTTTATAAGCACAACTTGCGGTGCTGTGGAGGGTGAAAAGGTGGCATGTAGTGCGCATCCTGAACACAATGCATAAACCACATTTTGCTCTCAATCCACTCTTTGCTTTCTGACTGCGAAAAATAACCAGGGTTTTCTTTGTACTCTCCTCTGTGTGACTATCACAAATCACGTCCTTTAGTAACACCTTCATATTAAACTCGGCCTCTGTATTTTGACTTCAAAAACGTCTCAGCCCCCGGAGCATCGTCAGCTCCCACGGACTGGAAAACCCTGCGACGTGAAAACAAATAGCTGGTTCCACACACCCGGGGGCAGAGGTGATGGGCCGCAGACAGAGCAGAAATCTCCGGCACTCTGAGTCAAATCTGATGCCCGGCGGCAGGCCACGAGGCAGAAATCACATTCTCACTTCCCACGAGGGAGTCAACAGGAGCAGCGGGGAACAGAAATGTGAATATTGGATATCCCTAGGTGACAGGCAAACTCAAATAACCTTCAGTACAGCTGTGGATCAGTGAATCCACCTCAGGAAATAAGATGGAAGGGGAAATTCAGAGCGTGGTATAATAAAAAGACAAAATGGCAAAATTCAGTGACGTGCAGACCGTAGCGGAGCGATAAGGACGGACGGGGTCTGATTACTTCATCTAAGCTTTTATAAGAGGATAACTCAATATCTTTCTGCTCTTGCACGGTGTCATGAATAATACGGGGAGCGTGTAATTTGGGGATCTGCATGTGAAAATGCGTGTTTGCGCGTGCAGTCGGATCTTATTATTCAGCCGTTGCGGCCATGTTCAGCGGCGTCAGGAGCTGTGAGATTAGTATTTTCCTTAAATTCATGGCAGTGAATAATTTGACTTTTTCGTTTTATATCTGAGTGACTTTTGACAATAATACAGTGATACTATTATCTTCGACGGCGGAGGAAGATGCGTTTCACCGGCTTAACTGCAGCCGTAAATCTCACGATTTTATGACCAGATTCATATTTTGCCGGCTGTGTGGAAATGCCTGCCTACTACATCTATATACAAGCACTCAAAGCACACACACGCTTAACAAATTCAAGTATTGACCTCACCGTTCTGCTGATTGATAAAGTGGCCGATGCACAAAGAAGCCTTAGAAGAGATCAGATCTATAGTCTTGCTTTCCACCAAAGCGAAACCCATGGATAAAACGAAGCTTGGTCCCTTCTTTCTTGAGAGGTTGCGCAAAGCTGCATTAGTGAAGCTCACAGAGAGAAATCTGCGAGTAATAACTCAGAAAATCGAGTAATTAGCACGAGCAGCTGTAACACAATGACCCCTATTCATCAAAGCCATTTACTCTAGGTACAATTTGAAGCGAACCCTTTGCCTGGAGGGAGTACTTATCAGGTATCTTTTTTCCCCCCAATGTTGTTTTTCTGCTTCGAGCTGAAGACCGTGAGCTCTCCGTGTAGAGTTAAACATCCCGTGGTTGGATGGAGGGGTTGGAGGGTGGTGAGATGCTAACTCAGAGGTCGGGATTCGACATGGAAGGATAATTATCCAACACAGGGAAAACGGGGGATAAAGTGTAGCGTGTGCTAATTGCAATAGTTGTAATAATTGCACATAATTCAGGGGTCATTGAGAATTATGCTGACTATAGGACTCATAAAGACACTGGCACTTCAGTTCCACTGGCAGGGAGGCAGATGTACAGGAACAGGTAACATCAAGCATTAAACACTAACCCCTTTGAAATGACCCAGGAGAAAATAGGATATTGGAGTGCAAGGGGACAGATAAAGATATCAAATGAGCTTTATTGTGGTGCGTTCAATGAGCGGTTCTCGCAGCATGATAGTGCACTTGCGGTTCATTGGCATTCAGAACTTGTTTCTCCAGAGAGAAAAACCTGCTTGTTTTTTGTCACGCAGTCACCTATCAGAGCAGCATGTTAACATGGCAGTGTGTTTATCCTGTTGAGTGATAGGGTGCCATCACATTGGAAGCTCAAGTTGACACATCCCTCTTTGTCTTTGCCATCCCCTTCAGCCAGCAGTCAAAATTGAATCCTGGGAAATCTGAATTCCTGCAGAGAGATAAGGTGCTTATTCGCCTCATAACAAACCCTTACCAAAAAAAAAATATATATATATATACATAATCACAAAGTTTGATAGTATAGTGAAGAAATACTTAACATCAATGAATGCCCATAAGTCTGATACCTTATCCTTTTAAACATATACCATTTAATGTACCTATTAATTTAAAAAAATCATCATAGATCATCATATGACTAAACAATAGTAAAACTAAAGGTGGTTTACTTGATTTCCAATCTCCGAGACAAAAGGCACGTAAAGGCACACTTGGAGATTATTGGACATGACTGTGCCTTGCTCAAGAACTCTAAAACCAGCAATTTTCAAAGCTTAGATTGATGTCTTTATTACATGCCTTGGACAGAGTTTTAAATATAGTTTGTCCAGTAATCAAACAGTGGGGCATGCCCAAAACATACGAGCTAGATCCGATTTAGCAAAATGGCAATGCTTGCTTGCTGTAATAAAGTCTGTGGAGGAGTGTGTACTTGAATTGAATTAAACCTAAACGGGTACAGGAGGTTGTTCCATTAACTCTCGATAATGCATCGTTACAGGTTTCCTCTGATATGTCCACTCCCAAATCCTTTGACCATTCAGCATGAATTTTATCTAGATTCATATTTTTTGTTGACATTAAAGTGTTATGCACATTAGAAATTACTCCCTTCAAATGTAAGGGAATATTTAAAACCCTATCCAATTCTGTACTAGGAGAAATGGATCAACAACGGGATCTTGACAATGTGTATTTTGATGAGAGAGTGGAGAATGGGGCGAAGACATCATCAATAAAGAGATCACTGAATTTAACAAGGCCATCCTGTTGCCACTGACTAAAGAGTCCAATTGGCTGGGAAGAAATAAGTGATTCTTGCATATAGGGCTAGCTACAGAAAAATCTTTCAAACCAAAAGATTGTCTAAATTGGAACCAAATCTTAAGGTTATTTATTACAACTGGGCATTGAGTGTACAGTAAAATAAAAAAGCAATTTGGATAAAGCTAAAGCAGGTTGAGGTGAGGAAGTACAAGTGTTCGTCTCTGAAATACACCAGACATCCTTCAAGCCAATAAAGTACTTTTGAGATATGTGTGGCCCAATAATAATACCTGAAATTAGGAAGTGCTGATCCACCTTGAGTTTTTGGTCTTTGGATAAATTCCTTCTGAATTCTAGGTGTCCCCCCCCCATATAAATGATGAGATCAGTTTGTCTAAAAAGAAAGATTTAGATAGAAAAAGTGGGATACATTAGAACAAGTGCAGAAATCTTTGTAAGATGTTCTTTTTACACCGTTAATTCTTCCTGTGAGGGAAAGAAACAACTAGTTCCTTTTTTCTGAGGTCTAATTTTAATTGTTCAATTAAAGGTCCAAAGTTCTCTTTGTAAAAGTTAGTGAATCCCTGTGTGACATTTATCCCTAAATATTTAAAACCTGATAGAGACTATTTGAAAGGTATATCCTTTTTTGAGATTTGGAGGCCCTTATTGTTTGTGGAAAAACAGACACTTATATAATAGTTTAACTTAAAATCTGAGAAATTTCCAAATTGATTTAATATCTTAACTACATGTGGAATACTTATAATCGGATCCGAAAGGTACAACAGCATATCATCGGCATATGGGAGATGTATAATAATTTAATCAATGAGAGAAACTGTGTGCCAAAACCAAATCTTTCCAGTGCAGAGAATAAATATTTCCACTCCACCCTTTTGAACGCTTTTTCAGTGTCTAGTGAAATGCCTACGTGAGGGACAGAGTCTTAGGTGAGTTAAAATTGAATAATAAGGTATGAATCAAAATGGGCAGTTGAGCAGTTGTCCTTATATCTTAATGGAAAAAATAAATTGTAATAAAATAATATATTTATAAATAGCTTTTTTTTTAACTGTGATTTATGAATATTTGAAAAAAATAACTAAGATTTTTACTTTTCTTGATCTCTTCTGAACTGTCTTTGACCCATGTAGGCTGCCACTTGTTAAGCACAAAATGCTGCTTTTATTATAAGACTAAGATGTCTACGGTATGTTAACTTATTCCATAAAACATGCTTGAAGACAAAACAAGCAAAAACTGATTCCCCCCCGTATTTTCTTCCTCCAGAATTAATTATTATTCTACCCCCATTTCCTATTTTAATCCCTCACTATTCTGTTGGTCCCTACAGGCCATTATTTTATCATGAATGCAAATTCATTTGAGTTTCTTGCTGATGACATCCTCTGTCAATACAGCTTTCAGAATTGGGAGAGCGTTGAGACGTAATACGCCTAATATTAATAACACGCATCGATAAAATAACAATCACAGATATGTTTTCTCCCCTTCAGCGCCCTACACATGCATCAATCCGCCTGGACGTGGATAAGCAGTATTTTAATGGAGTCTCATCTGAAGAGGTAGTAATGAATGTGGCAGGGATTTGCTGGAGACCAGAATGAATGGCTTTCCTTCTGCTTTTGCATGCTGATGCATACGCACTTCTCTCATTTGATTGTAATGCAAACGGCACGATGGCAACCGTTAATCAGTGCCGAGGTGTAGAGATTAGTATCTTTAAGTGGAATAGATGGAGGGGGATTTGACCTGGGCTAACTTTGACAAGTTAACTTTAGCACTTTGTCTCTCGGGTCTGCAGAGTGCTGGAAAACTGGATTAACTCCGGTCCACATGTACTTCTGAGCTGCCCAGACTCTAGAAACTTGAATGCACTCAGAAGTATACTGTTAGCATCTAAGGTCATCACATTGAGTTTTAAAGATTCAAATGGGCTTGTTTTGTTACCTAGACTGATGAATCACTCATTTCTTTTACTAAGCTCTAACTAAGCTACTAACATTTTCTCAGTTTGCTTTGTGATTTTTCATGTTTTGCCTCCACAATCTGAATGGCAAATTAAATATTACAAGCTTTTCAAAATGGTTTGATTCCTAAATGTTTGGTGATTAATTCTTCAGTAGATGCTGGTGTTTTCAGGGATTTGCACTATATGATATTTTAAAATGGTGTAGTCAACCTTTACCAGGCAGAAATATTTCTGTGAAGACCATCTAGCGAACAGCAATGCATGTGTGTGTGTGTGTGTTTTCCCTTGCAGGTTTTTGTACCCATGACCAGCTCTCCCCCGTGCCCCTCTCCCCGCAGGACACAATTACCAACTCTACACAGAGGACAACCTCTGTCATGTAAATGGTCCAAACCCCTCGCATTAGACTGAAAAGGGTTCTCTTTTGCCCCTTGAATGGATAGTGTTTTTTTTTGTTTGGTTTTTTTTTGTTCCACGTTTAAAGAGACACAAACAGCTCCTGACTTCAAAGAAATGAACATGAAATGACCTTCTCATGATGTGCGCTCATAGATGCTGAGTGCACATAAACACACAGATTTAAATTGACCTCTTCCATACATATTCATGCCCAGAGCGTTCACAGAACCTCAGAAATATGACCAGAGATGGTCTGCGGTAATTGAGGTGTTTTGAGTCTATAACCTTGAGTGCATTTTAGCCCTGATAAATCATGACAGGTCAAAAGTTCCTCTGTGCATTTAATGACAGAGCTTGGCTCAGGCTTTGAAATAAAATTACTTGTTTGTTGAATGTCATCTGGGTGGAGACAAAAAAAGCATCCATTCATCCATATGTACACATATTGTATACGCTCTTAAACCTGCTATCTGCTGCGTGCTGTATGAAGTTAAAGCGTCATCCTAACCTTCATGGAATGGTCAAATACTTAAATTAAATGATTATTTTGAAAATACTTGATTTATTTTATTTTTTTCAGTATTTTCTCTCTATTTCCTGTCTAAATCTATATATTAACCTATTTTATATGTGTACATTAATAATATAACCAATATTCTGTTTTATTATGCCAAGTATGAATATCAAAGTGTTTTTAAAGCATTTAACATTTATTTCAAATGAATAACTCAGTAGCAATTTATTAATTCATTTATTTATTATTAATAAATATATAATTTGCGAAATTACATTCCTGTTCAACTATTCTTTTGAATCACTTTTTTTCCTCCCCGAATCATCAGTGAACAAAGATCAGTAAATATTGATCACAGACACTGAGATTTACTTTACATAGTTTATTACTCACTAAAAACTCCCAAAGATCATGTTTTCTTGCAATCTAATTTTCTCATTTAGACCGTAATATTATCAGACAGTCAGACGTTTCCGTAAATGCAGAACTCACACAAACACAAGAAGTGGGATTTATCACATGAACCAATCACAGCAGAATATAACCAGTCATATCTTATTATAATGCGATGTAGGCATTGCCTCCTCTCATGTGACTTTCCACCATTCATTCTCAATTACCCCCCCATCAAATCCATTGCATGTTTTAGCGGGTCTGTTAATGTTACAATAAAATAATGTTTATTGTAGTCGGTTGCTTTCGTTAAACCGTCTGTTAAATGACTTCTGACTTTTAGCATGCATAGAAAAAAACTGTGTTTGTTTGTGCTGTACTCCACAACATGGCTTATTTTTTTGACTGGTTTGTTAGAGCAATCAATATACATTCATACATAAAATATAAACTTGCACCGGAATTGTGTTTGTGTATGTGGGTGTCCGTGTGTGTGAAACAAATTGTGGTACGACGCCTCAGTAATTGCGTCTGAGAACACACAAAGGCTGTCTCGTTGCTATGTGACAGCAGCCGTAGAATGAAGGTTTTTTCTTGCCTTTGATTTGATGGACAGGTCTATTGTGGGGGGAGGGTGTTTACGACTTTTATAGCAGAAGGAAGATGACAATATGTTTACCCGTATCATAGAGATTTCATACGTGGAACAGAATACTGCTGCTGTTGCTATCTGATTCCTGAATATTGGGTTTGCAATGCGTCTTTTGTTCTTTCAAGGGGACACAGATATCTCATCAAGAAACATCAGAAGTGGGTTCGGAAATTTCCAGGGATGGAATTTTACATCTCAGGGACTGTGAAATAGTAACCGTTCTTTGGATGGAACATCTATTACTGGAGAAAAGGTCTAGCGTGTGATGTTTCTCCGCGTCTAACAAGAGCTATCATGGTTGGCAAGACATCATTAGTGAGGGTGTGTGCTTGCTTGATAGACTGTCAAAGGACATGTGAACTCATGAGTATCATTTTCTCTTTCTTCCCCGTACCCAATTATCATAGACGTTTCTTTTTAAATGCATAAAACCAAGAGACAAACCGTTCTGTCTTTCTACTGCTGTCACTGCTAATTCTGACATTCAGACATTATAGCGCCCCACAGAAGCAACCTATTTATCTTGCAGTTTGTAATTTGACACAAAACAATGTAATAGCCAAAGAACTTTCAAACATGAAATATTGAAGTGTACTGACCTGAGATAATGGAGATGTTGACTCACTGTTGGTTGACGGAAGGTGATTGTCATCACATTTGAAAGTGGGTGAATCTGACAGAACTGGTCAAGTACATACTACTACTACTACTACTACTACTAAATTCCCCAACAGCAAGCTGACATACATGCAAGGTCAAAAACCACTTATAATATGCATTTAGTTTTACCTTTCCTGCTCAACAACTTTACTCTGTGGTGATTGGCCAATTAGTCTCATTTTTATTTTATTGCCGGAGAAGCTGCTATTTTAACGCTCCAAAAGCAGCACCTAGTGGCAAAGAATGAATTAGCATTTTCATTCAGACTAACAAGCGGACGGGCAGTATGCACCTGTTTAATGTTGACATCAACATGAAACTGCTTGGGATTCGTTTTAACAATGACTCACTTCAGTCGACTCTTTCTTTTGAGCGATAACTTTATACACGGGGCACTTTCAGATTTAAACCTTTGCAGGAACTTTTCATTCACTTATAGCTGTGCTATACACAGAGTCAAAGGTCATTTTAAGAAATCCATAATTGGGGCACTTTAATTATTTATAATAATGCAATGTTTTTTATTAAAGCCTATTTTTATATTTATTATACACTTTTATGATAAAATATACACGTTATTTAGTTGTGTTAATTAGGCATGGTATAAATGCAGCAGGCTTTATTTAAAATTCATTTTATTCATTTATTTTTTTAGTTACTCATTGGATATTTCAAGGAATCAGGTGCACGTTTCGTTTCGGTACATCTCGAAAACCTATGAAGCATAAGCAGCATGTTTAAATGGGGCTTGTAGATGTTTTTCCAAACTCATTCACACAGACCAGTGTGCTTGACTCCGTATGCACATTTTTTCACTCATGGGTTAAGTTTGCATATGGATGATGCCGAACAACCCTAGCAGTCAGCAACACAGCTTCACCCAAACGATTTGGCGCAACAGTCTGCCAAATCACAAGCGTTGCTTCGCTGCACCGAGCACACAGCTGTGAAAGCCCCCTCCACGAAATCCGCCCATAATCTAAGTATTCGTTGTGTTTTCAGACAATGATGCAGGCCATCAGTGTATCGGCAGTTTTGAGCTAAGAGCTTTGCACCAGTGAGGGCGTCTCAGCCGTTGTGTCTGAACAGCCCTTGACACGTGTATATCCCCGCTTTCTCTCTCACTCTCCCCAGATATTTTTGGCTACCGCCTTGAGCTCTACCTTACTTCAAAGATGAGCAGAGGTACTTTGTTTTTATTTATTTATTCCTTCTTTTCTCTATTTATTATTCATTTGTTCCTCCTTCAGTCGCTCGCAGACAGGCAGGCTGAGCTGATGTCATAGAGCTGGCTGGGACTGTTTTGAAACCGAGGCGGAGCATCTGCCGGAGTCCCTCGCGATCTGGACTTGATGTCCTTCTGGCTTTGGAACGAAGAGATCATTACTGAAACCTGGCCTGACCTTGTATTGTTGTTTTGAATGATTTAGAAGAAAAATAACCGTTATTTTCAGCCTAATGCCTGTGTACTACACATGTGGCATACTGTCAACCATCATAGATATGTGGATATCATAGATTATATATATGTGTATATATATATATATATATATATATATTTATTATTTTATTTTTTTCATAATTGTTGTAACTAGAAAAATACTACTGCTACTACTACAAAAGTTCACTAAAGACAAGTAAACAGTCAGTGATTATATAAGAATAAGAAACTTATAGAAAACTATAAACTATAGCACAAAAAAAACACTGTAGAACAAATAAGAAATTGTACATACATTTTATAGTATTTTTTAAGTATTCATAATGTATTCAACTGTGTAAATGAAATAAATATTTCTTCTTTTTTAAGTTACAAAAGTGATTTAGTTAATAGCAGTGAGAGATCTTCTCACTTGTTGTTTAATTTGTTTAATTATATCATTTATTCTAATTCATATGTATTTTACAATTTGCCAATTTGTATGAATTTGTATAAATGACCTACACTTAACCCCGCCTCTAACTCTACCCGTCAATGGGGTTTAGACAAATCGTACGAGTGCGGTCGAATGAAATTGCATGAATTAGCACAAATTTTTCACCTCGTACGAATATGTACGAACTGTATTGGAATAACGGACAGCGGGAATATTAGACTTCTGTCACTTTAAGAGCGGACAGTATAAAAGTATATCCAATATACTGTTGCATGTGTTTTCTTTCTTAGCTGTTTGCTTTCACTTAATATCTAAATTACTGTTTTTTTTATGAGGATAACTGCAAAGACAGCCATTCTGACACATACAAGTGTGTGCACTTGTTCAAATCATATATAAAGTGGCAACACTGTTCAATACTCCCGTGCTTTATGTGCACCTCTCACATACTGTATAGTGAAAGGAGTTCTCTTTCTCACTGCTTAATACTTTTAAGCCGCATGATTTTAATAACCTTAACAACCGTTTTCCACTATCTAAACAAAAAAAAACAACAAAACAAAGCATACTTTAATTGTATTTTCAGCATTTAATTGCGATGAACTCGCTTACTTTCTAATTCATCTCAAGATCTCGTTCACAAATGAAATCAAATAGCACTTTTCATATCTAGACTCTTAAATACTGTTACTTTTACTCTTACTGGTGTCAAGTCATTGTAGTTCCATAAAGAAAAAGGATATCTGTTGCCTTTTCAGAGGTAAAGTTTGCAAAAGGTCAATTGTTAAAACCTCCATGTTAGAAAAGGTCAGCCACTCCATGTCTAAGTGTATAACAGCAGATTTTGTGTAATTGTCCTTTCAAAACACTTATGCGGTAATACCGGGATTGCTTGACAGGAGATGCTGCAACGATGACAATAATGGCTGAAAACGATTAAAAGAAAATTTAAGAGGTATATAGCCCGCAGCTGAGCTAAATGTACTTTTGTAAAAAACACACTGTCAGGAACCCGTGACCTGCAGCTGGGAACAAAAAAAATAAAAAACACAAGAAAAGAAAATGAATTCACACACGCTGGGCATTGTGGGAAACAGCACTTTCAGGGGCATTACACTATAATGCCTCCACCAACCTTTAACTCCCCTCCTGTGCTCTTTCACTTACGGAAAGAGGGCAAGAGAGGAACAGTGTTCATCATCAGTGCCTTTTTTGTGACTGTGGGGCTAAAACAATATAAATAACGGGGGCCTTGAAGGATTGGTGCGCTGCACTCTGACAGTGAGATAGAGTATTGATTCTGAGCGCAGTGCTAAAATTGCCTGCCTTCAGGCCTCCAGGCACACATGTTGGCAGTTCTCAGAGAATGTGAGGCATCCTCTGAAACAATGCTGTCAGTAATATCCATGTAGAAACAAAACACCAAACACAGGAGAGCCACAATTCAGCATTACCTGCTGCCCACTTTAACGTCAACATTATTTCAGTGAGCTGCTACACAGAGAGTCCATTCATCAGAATCAGCTCTGTTCTTGTCTTTTCCTTGAAAAACAAATTTGAGCTCCTACTCCGACGCAATCCGCGAGCGGTGACCTAGGCTCTTAAGCTAACCGGTTCTCATTTAGAAAATGGATGCCATGCTGTCAGGGCAATTTTTACATGATTAAAAAACCCCTAAGACAACCTTGCATTACCTTGGCGCTCCATTAATAATGTACAGGAGGCTGATGGGACTCTAACCGTGTGGAGAGCAGGAAATCATGCCACCTCTATCTCAAATTCATAACCCGCCTGTCCTCTCTTATACACGCTGAGCACTGTGTTCTTGTGACAAGGTGTGATGCTTTGGCCCTGATCAAACCCCAAACTGCAGCTGTTAAGAAAGGATTTTAAGTTTCTTTTGGGGTCAGAGGGCACTGCTGACACATACAGTACTGTTTTTTTTTTTTTTTTATGTAGTTGGCATCTTTCAGCTAGAATGATAAAGAGGATGTCTGTCCTGAGTTTGTGTTCCTCTTAAAAAAAAAAAAAAAAAATATATATATATATATTTGTTCCATTGGCATTTATAATATCACCAATATTGTGTTGTTTTGTGCAGTTCTTTATTTAACCACTGGATATTGCTAGTTATGAGTTAAGCCGATAAATTGAACCGATAAATGATTAATACAAACTGAAATACTCAAATCTTTAGGTAGCAAATAATTTTGGTAGCAGCACACACACACGCACCTCTCAATTTCATCGAAGAACCCAAAACACCTAGTTACCATATTTAAAATATTCTTGAGATTATTAGGAAAATGTTTCTTTTAGATACAAGGCGTAATGCAGTTAGATTATGCTTAGCGTGATATGATGTGCATCTGATAGAGACAAGCTGTTTCCACAAGAAGCACTTGGGGTCTATTCTTCACAAAATCTGCATGATGGTCTTTAACAATAAGCTCCATCATATTTGTGTGAAAAGGGGAGATAGTGAGCAAAAAAAAAAAAAAAAAAAAACATCAAATGGCTTTTAGGCAAAGCGTTTGTCTTCTCAAGAACACAAGAAATAAGAGCATGACCTGAAGTGGCAGTCCTAAGTGACAGGTCGCTCCATCCCCCTCAGCGACAAACGTGAAGCCACATCACTTCAAATCCCCACTCACATGGCTTTAGGATTTAGAGCTCTTTTATATCCTTCTAAAAGTGACAGTACTTCCTCCAAAAGAGCAGGAATATCGTCAGAGCTTCGAAATCCGTCTTTTATAGCGCTACTATTGTTTGGGAATTGCTTTCTATATGTCGCTCCTGGAGTGCTGCAGTTGCTCTGAGCGGACAGCTAAGCCATATTATTGTGTACTTGGTAATGGTTGAGTTCAAACACAATTGCTTTCTAGCATCTATGGTCATTGTGGGAATAAAACAGGCGTCTTTTTGCCCAGAATATAAACTTGAGTAAACTTGACGGTTGATTTTTAAAGTCTCCAATGCTGAAATGTTCTGGTACAGTGCTAGTCAGGATAGTTTCTTAGTATTGGTTAGTAATACAGATGTAAATCGCAAAGTGCCTGTCCACTTTTTCAGCCACCTTAGTTTTTTGGGAAAGTATTTTCGAATAAAAATGAAAGAGATATTGCACCCAAAATGTTTATTCTATTATTAATTATTCACCCTTTCCAAACCAATTGCTTTGTTTATGTTTGGAACACAAATTAAGATATTTTTTAATTTCATTTTTTTAATTTCAATTTCTGAACCTCTAAAGACAGCAATTCAAGACCCAGTTCAAGACCAAGAAAGGTAGTAAGGACGTTAAAACAGTCCTTGTGACATCAGTGCTTCAACCGTAATTTTATGAAGCTACGAGAGGTTTATTGTGTAACTTCTGGAACTCAACTATTGCTTTCTATTTCGGTATTGGTTCATTTCAGAATGATTTTAAAGGTCACTCACCTCTTGATGGCCACATTGAGCATTCTGAACACTTTTAAAAAGCCATACCTCTGACACTTTGAGATTCACCTCAGTGGCAGACACATGTCCAGTCAAGACGGGGCATCCCTTGCCATCTTGACCTAGAGATCTTGCTGTCACTCCCCAAGGCAATTTGCATTCTCTGGGTCGAGTCGCGCCATTGACAAGACCTACCCCCCTCCGGCCATTTTTTATGGCTCCTTCTGGTAAAACACCTATAACACTCTTCGTAAAAGTCAAGCACTTCTGGGTAAAAGAGAGGCACGCACTGTCAAACCATGAAGATAAACCTAGTAAACATGCTTAATTATCCAGCGCTTCTCCACAACGGTCCTGTTCAAAGTGCACATCCGGGGGAGTTTAGGGAGGGAATGAATAAATCTAGCTTCTGTGTTGTACAGAAGTAACAAGTATTGATGAGCTATTCAGAGTGTATTTCCCAAAGGACGGGTAATTGCGCCCCGTGTGCTCTTGTACTTGAGAAACTGCACGGGCTAAAATGAGCTCCTCACGTGACGTCACGTGAAAGGCCCATGCTGATGAATGTTCATGTCTTCTCTGATCCGGAGTCCGTGTTTGTAAAAGTCACCCTAATACAATCTCGGAGATTGGTTGGTGGGTAAGTGGGAGAGTAATTTGAACATATACACCGTTGAAGAGGATCTCGCTGGAGGGAGGACGCTCACCATAAGCACGGTGCTTTCACTTTCATGCTTTCTAACCACCTTTATGGCGCTTCTTAAATTACTGTATGCACGCATTTGATTCTAATGAGCGCTGTTGCGGTAATGAAATGAATAGCAGTAGGCAGGATGATTCAGCAGTTCTTACACGGAACGCATTTCCTTATTGCTTTAATTCTGTGTACTCTGCTGATCTTTTATTTTCCCAGTTGCTGCGAGGTGGAAAACTATCTCAAGGACACCTGCTAATCTCACTTTTGCTTATGTTTTAGTCGTCGGATCCGAGCACATGGAATAATTCCCTCATCACGATTGTTTCCGTGCTTATTTGCGGCGATTACCGTGCAGAACCTTTTCTGTTCACAATCATTAGGTGCGGGAAAATGAGATTCCTGAATCATTAGATGAGGGGGGATTTTTGTTGAAGGGGCAAAAACAATAGGCTGCTTTTGTTAGCACTTCTGTCTGGGCGTAAGAAACCATCACAATTACGCACACCGAAACCGTTGTAATTATGGCGAGTGCATTCGTCTTTTTTTCTTCCCATTAAAGCTTCTCCGCGTCTCGCAGAGGAACACTTATAGTCCACTGAACGGGAGACATTACTGGAGCTGTTTTTCATCCGGCTCACCCTGTAAACACTATCTCATTTTGCTGATGGCTTTTCGCTGGTGACAAAATGGCATGTGAAAAAAGACGGGGAGAAAAATGCCAGCTAGCAGTCTCAGCTCGTTTTATTGTTCTTTCGCAGTTTCCTTGAGCTTCAGGACGGTAGACGGTAGGCTAATCGTATTTTAGCTGCCGCAAGTGGTCATTAGCATGCGCCTCCACGCCGGCTCTAAAATCAAAGACCTGACCGTGTCCGGGAGGTGGGCTAGCTGCGCCGTTAACATGCGGTCGGGTTGTTGTTTCCGTCACGGTTGCAAATGAATGGCTTGATGCTAATCTACATGGGAAGATAAGAACACAGCTACAATTAAAAACACATTAAAACGGCAAATAATCGCAAGCCCAAAACATTCCAGGCGAGTGCAATAATTACATCAAGCAGCGTATTCCCCGTTGGAGGAGCAATTTCTGATTAGACTTGAACGTAGTTTATGTTAATTTCATTATGTTTGAACATTGTGGGGGTAAAAAGGCACAGGAAATATTCGGGCTTATCTGTGCGATTAGTAACTTTTAATGTTCTCAGTGGGTTTAAAATGAAAAACAAAGAGACGTTTCTTACAGTAAATCTCAAAGGTAATTTATAATCGGCTAGCGGAGCATATGTAGCACGGAAAGGACAAAAGCCAGAAACGTGCATAAATTGACCGGAGCGCTTGTGTTCATAAAGCAGCCAATTTAAATGTAGTGTTCGGTTAATGAGGCCGCTTTCCCGTTTGAGCACTGAGCACTTCCCTCCCTAACTGACCTATTGTTGACAATGTTTGTTTGTTATCTCGCTGTGCTAATGACATCTAATCTCAGTTGTAGGCCTGCTCCTTCTGGACTGTGTGCTTTCATAAAGCTGTCTTTGGTCAGAACAACGGCTCATTCATTTATTTTCCCTGTACTTTTGTTTCCTTCAGAGACGACAGAGCATCTGCCGTTGTGGTTTCCCAGTTTTTTTGAAACTCCTCATCTGAACCTTGACCTCCATCATAACCTTGGTAACCATTTCATCTTTTATTTCTCCCATTATTATTTCCTTTTTATGGATAACTTTCCCTCTTATGTTTGCTTTAGTTAGTCCTGTGCATCAGTATGGAAGCTTGTTTCCACCATGGGATAAAAATTTTTTTTTAACTTTTTGTCTTACACTTATGACCTTTTTTCAATCATAAGTGCATACCTCATAGATCTGATTTGTATTTTAATTATATATATATATATATATATATTTATTGTAATTTTTTTTATACAATTAGTAGTGATATTAATCACAATTAATTGCATCCAAAATAAAAGTTTTTATTCTTTACTGTACTGTGTATATTTATGTATATATTCACAAACACATGCAATATATGTATTTTGAAAATACTGACATGTATTTACATGCATATATTTATGTTATATATAAATATATTTAATGTAAACCTTTTGTGTTTTTTTATTCTGTGTTGGAAACTGTCTTCCATACTTGAGTGTAGTTTATTTATTTCTCTGTATTTACCCTTTCTCCCCCAATCACATTTAAAGTTATAGAAGGAATGTTATCTTTTCATTCCTTTTTGTTTTTTAATATATCCTGTTAATTTTTCAGACATTCTCATTGATATAATTTGTGAATTATGAGTTATGTTTTTTTATTGCACTTATTCTAGTTGTCAGCTCATTAATGAGCCTATATTTTGCATTTGTTTTTTTCCCCAAAATCATTTCACCTTGGGTTATATAGATCACTCATCGATGCCCGTGTAAATGAATACAGCAGAGCTGAATTATAGTAAAAGCTAATGCGAGCGGTTGGACTTTCCTCGTTATGAAGAAATTGCCTCCCTTGTTTAACAGATGACAGGCGAATCAACTGACCGTCTCCCAATCCTCAAACATCCAGATAAAAAACCAGCATCCCACTCACACTAAATCAGACCGGTAAACACACACACGCAGGGCTGTGACAGCTGACCTTAATAAGCCCTCGTCGGGTCTGACCTCCTCATCCAGGCCTGTCCTGTGAACACAATCGGGATGGCGATCCAGACAGCTGTTTTTTATCTGCTCTGAGCTCTGCCGTCACGTACATGAGGCCAGTGTGACAGGTGCACTATGATGTGAACAGCTTTCAAGGGCGGCTCATCACTACGACAGCTTGCGTGTCCTCTTTTGTGAGGGTTCAGGAAGCCAGAGAAGGTTCTGTGCAGTTTTGGCGGTGCAACACCATCTTGTCATGATACTAAGCTCTGTATTAGTTAAAGAAAATTAAGTGTCGGGCACAGTATAGGCAGACCACAGTGCTTTACTGACTTTATTAAGCCACGAGCATCTTGTATTATAAACCCACTGAAGCCATTTACCATCAAGTTTAATTAAGAACAGTTAATTGCAAAATCTAAATCAGTGGAGTCCTAAATTATGCTTTCCGACATTGCTAATTATTGCTAATTATGTTTTGTACGCAGTTTATCCGATTTTCTGGGTCTGAATGGATATAGGCTTATATTCAATCAGCAATCAGATGGATTTGTGTAGATTGTTCTATGCTTACGGTTGAAACGGTCAAATCATTTTGTTGGCCTTATTTCCTCGCAAAATCAAAGGAAAGATGCTAAATTTTGCAAAAAAATTGTGAAAAAGTATTATATTTTTGACTATTTATGATAATTAAACCTAATTGAACAATGAAGCGTTCAAGTGATTGTATTTGTCTTTATATTTGCTGTATTAAAAGAAAAACAGTATTGCATTTTTTTCACTTGAAAACGTATTTCACAGAAATATTCTATAAGTTAAAACAAATGGAAATAATGGAAAACAACATTATTACTATACTTGTTTTTATAATTTTTTATTATTATTTTATTTATTTATTTATTTATTTATTTGAATGAGTTTATATCCCACACTTCAGACATTTTCTGCAAAATTGTGACTTGTGAACTGTGAACATAAACATATATACATGGAAGCTTGTTTACACTAC
>JAUMHI010000220.1:0-24230 GCA_032359435.1 Enteromius unitaeniatus | reverse complement strand
TCATTTTTATTTTATTTATTAATTTGCATGTGTGCGCGTAATAAGGTCTGTGTTTCATCAGGACCCGTTAGAGAATCCGAGGATTCCGAGGACGGACCCTTGAGGAACAACGTTGCACAGAGACAGTGATTAATGTGCATGACTTACCTACACTTTATTAATACTTAAGGCAACACTTCATCATGTTTCAGCAAAAATTAGCTCACTAGCAGCGATTAGTGCTTTTTTTTCCGCCGCAGAAAGTTTCGTAAGAACAGCTGTGAGCCGGACACATGTGAGTATACGAGAGGGGACGAATGCTGAGTTAGTTTTCCAGGTGGACGGCGTTCTGGCAGAGTTTCTGAAATGAAATGAAATGAGCTAATCAATTTGTGCCATGCTTAATTTAATCTCCCTGGTGCCGCGCTATCGATTTAAGTTTTGACTCTTGATTTGCGAAAAGCAGACGAATAATGTCAAATAGTAATGAGGTCATGTTATTAAACGAGAGCGGCTCCTGAAATGTCCTTACAAGTTTTTTTTTTTATTTTGCTCTCATATTTGACAAAACTTTCAGCTAGTTAAGGCTGATCTAAACTGAAAGCACCCACATGAATTTACTGTATTTTGTTTTAACAAATAAATGACTGTATTTGTCATATAATAAATGCAGCATTGGTAACCAAGAGTCTGGAAAGAAAAAAAACTACAGCTCGATACCAATTAAGAATACCAATTGAAGCGTGGGCTTTCTGCATTAATTTCAGAGTTATTAGTCTGATTATGATTAAACATGAAGGTATTTTGGTCTGGATTGTGCATTCAGAAGGTCCATTTTGGCAGTAGAGATGAAGATGAAGCGGTATGGAGAAGCAGCAGTAGATATAAAAGAGGGGCTGGTGGGATGCGAGTTGGGTGCCAGGCCAATATAAAACCTCATTACTGTGGCGTCATGGAAAATGTGTGCACTTTACACTCCATCTAGCAGCACTTTTGCTGGATAAGCACTGTTCTTATTTGGCCCTTTGTAAAGGCCTGTTTCGTTAAGGGCAGTTTTCAGCACCATCCTTTTAGTACAGATGACACCTGCTGTCGTCACCTCGACTTTCTGTCTTTGTCTTGGAAACCCATTCAAAGGCTGTTTGTCCATCAAAGATGGTTTATTAGATTTCAGTCAGTCTCTTATGAGCTGTTCAGAGTCATTAGCTCTGTTCCAAAACCTAGCGAGACACCTCACTTACTACTCCCTACATAGGCAGCCTCCAAAACAATTGGAACCTGAGTTCAGTGAGCAGTTTGGCGCATTCTGTATTAGTGATTTTAATACAGGTGACTCTAGGAATGATCCAAAAATTGAATGCTGTTGGTGTTTTCTTTTCCCCATTATATTATAGTATTAAGCTGATTAGGTTCATGCAAAGTTGTGACTCGCACATTACAAAAGTATGAATCCTTAGATTAAAACCCATTATTGTCAAATTTTCATGTATTTTAGAGATTTTTATGAGATTAATTTTTGCGCTTGTCTGTGTATTGTTTTGTTGTGTTTTAAAGGAAATGTGATGCAGTAGGCATAGTTCATAGGGGTAGGAGTTACATGAATGTATTTCTCTTCGGAAATGGAGTTTCTCTTTAAAAGCAAAGTTTGAAGGTCATGAATGCATACAGTGTGAGCCTTGATGGTGTCGTAAAGGAACGGTCAGTGAAGAAATTATCATTTTACATCTTCAAAGAAAGGCTCTGAGGAAAATACAACACTGAAAAAAAGCAGCAGTCAGTCCTGAATTGCAAATGTGTGTCTGGTATACGGCACGCACACATCCACAAACAACATTACCAAGCAAGACATTAAAAAACATGTCCTTGCATAAAATTTGCACCAATAAAAACTGCAGATGCAGAAAATGCAGCTGAAAAAAAGGTCAGCGGCATAAACCGACTGCAATTATAACAATGCCGGCTGAAAAACCAGTCTGCTCTCAGCTAATTATCCAACAAACAAAGTCTCTTGTGAGCCGGTATTTAAAACACTGTCTGTGCCCAGTGTGAAAGTGAACCAGATAGAGTTTGTCTGGGTGTACACTGACTAGCAGACTGCTACTCACTTGTCCAGACTGCAGTTGAAAAATACAAATAAATAAATAAAAATAATAAAAAATTGAGATGATTGTGCCAGCCTCAGGCCTTAAAAGCATCATGCTGAGTTTGGCAACTGGCACTCAACAGCGCTCCAAATTTAGATGGAGCTGCTCTTTGCCCAGTCTTTCCGAAGGATCTTGGTAGCATTGAAGTTACATTGAAGTTAACTTTTTTTTTTTTTATTAAGAAATGCAGTATATATATATATATATTGCATATATACAGTATTTTACTGTATAGATACAGTATATTATACACAATTTTTCGTTATTTTGAATTAAAAAAAAATCTATTTGGCTTCACATCAGAAGAGTGTTTGCTAATTTTAAAGGCTGTTCACATAGGACTTGTTCTAACATTCAAATACAGCTACTGTAGATGGAGTGCAGTGAAAGCTGACAGCACCATAAATTAAGTATTTTTTTTTCTTGGCCAAATGAGTTCGCAGTGTGCAAAAGACCTAGAATAGTCCATACACCAAATTAAAGATGGCGTGGCCGTTGAGATTACGACTAGCGTGCTTAGTTTTCACAGATAAAATCCCCACCTTGGTCATAAATTGTGTTACTGGCGTTGGGATGCTTCTCTCTAATTGGATCCTTGTAATTGGGCAAGTGGAGCTAAACAGCCGGATTCCTGTTTGTTTATACCTCTCTCCCATATTAGTAATGTGCTGCGACTCCTCAAACAGGCTGAGGGGTCACTAGCATCTAGCCAAAGGCATAATTAGTCATTCATTCTTAGCATATGCCTCACTAGTAGCCTGGGCCAATTATTCATGATTAACTCGAGTCGCAGTGTAAGTGGCTGATTCATGCCTGCCCACACCGACTCGCTATCTGAAAGATTCAGAGCAAAGAAGGAAATAAAAAAAAAACAAAGCCTAAGGTTTTTTCTTTTTTTTTTTAAGATGAAAGAGGAGCCCTTGATGCAAGGGGCATTCAGCCTGCCAAGTGTCTGTCAAGGTCCTCAAGTGTGAGAAAATTGGTAAAGAGGAATACAAAAAAAAACACTTTCGGCCCAAGATTCATAGTGTTTGAAAGAAAACCGGGACCCTAATCTGAAAATAAGTGCAAGGAGATGAGATGGAGAAGAAGAGGGGTGAATAAGAAAGACCCCTCGGATACGTTCCGTATTGAATTTTCTCGACTTTGATCCGCCTGATAGATATAGTTTAATTAAATCTAAATGGATGTCTCACCCTTGGCTTGTCAATAGTAGTAGTTCTATTTTTAACATTGCGCTGGGGAAAAAACATGCACAAACTGTATTGAAAAGCGTTTGAAAAGATATATGTCGAGGTAGTGAAAAGTATGGGGATTTAATGATTAGCCAAATGCTTAAGGGTTAGAAACGACTACTTAAGACTCTGGCGTCAATGTGTTATCAGACCTGGGCTGTAATAAAATCATGACTTCATTATTGTTATGAGAGCTTGTTCCACTTTCATCATGAGGCTGTAGCTGTGTGCCGTTCGGTATCTCTATTTAACTGACACATTGCCGTAATAAATCTGCTGATCGAGTTGGTTAGAATGTTTAATTGGAACCTCACGTTATTTATAGCTTTCATGTACAAGCATATAATTGTTATATTTTGATGTCTGCACATGCACATTTATGTGCAGGGGCTGAGACTGATTCTCTTAATCTAGTGATTTTATTGTGTAAATTAAATTTGAGTTTGTAGGAGAATTGCTGTTAGATCCCACTTTTGAGGAGGCTTTTTATCCAGGACATTGAATAATGCACTCTTTTCTGAAAATATTTGCTATTACTGCAATAACCTTCATTAAATTAACATTAAACGGCTTTAAAATAATGCAAACATTAGAATGCGTAAATGGTTATTTTATTTGCCAATTCTCATTAATGTTAATGAAAGATTATGAAATCAGTTTTGTTCATTAAAACAATGCGCACTGATGAATTGTTCTCAATGAGACTAAGAGCATGTATTAATGAGGTCACTTTTGATGTCACCTCATCAGGCTGGTTCCTGTCATGTGCGTTTGGAAATCCATTGACATGGCCATTTGACAGGAGGCTTTCAGCTCTAGTGATCAGCAGAACGATGGCTTGACGCCCCTCTGTGCTCTGGGACAAAGGTCTAGACTCCTTCGCATGCAGCAGAGCTTAAACGGCCATGCATCATTTCCATCATTTTCCATGTTCTGATAATCCGTGCTACTCTTTAGGGAAAGACACGTTCCTGTAACCTTGACAGAGTGTAGCTTTTGGACAAATGGAGCAAAATTGCACATGACATGAACCGTTTCAGTCGAAATATACTTTCTTAACACAAAGTTCAGTTTTTTTTCATGCAGAGGGTGAACTTGCCCTTAAACTTCCATGGCTAAAAAGCCAAAAAAAGCTGGTTTATGAGGAAATGTTTTGAATTTGAAATAGTAACTTTGTCCAGCGTCATCTTTTCTGACAGTGGGTTGTTAAACAGAAGCGGTCTTCTGCAATTAATTGCATCCATTTCGCATCTACCTTCAAATAAAGTCCAGTGTTGAAAGGAAAAGTGAGACCGTCATTATACAGATGGCGAATTCCTGCCGACAGTCATCTGTTTTCTCTGTCATTGGTAGAGAAGAAGGGTAGCAAGAGAAAAACAATTGTATTTTGACCTGACACCAACTCCCAAATGAGAGCTGTCATTTCCTTTAAGGTCACAGAGAAATATGGGATGCAGGCAAATAGTTATTTGAGTTAGGAGATCGAGAGCTGGGTTTTTTTGTCACCAGTGTCTCTCCAGACTCTCCAGCCACGTGTTTCTTTCTGTGCCCGGCGCCGCCCAGTCCGGGTTGCTCGGGACCCAACGGGGGAACGAGGGCTGTGACACTGACAAAGCTATCTAAGGCTAACGCCATCCGTCATCCCCTCCAGTTTAGCATGAGCTATCGCACAGTCCAAAAGATGTCAGTGAACCTTATCGCCAAGGAAACCTCTCAATAACTTATTCATGATTTGCGAGGCAATCGCCTGGGCTGCTGTTTCACTTGGCAAAGTAGTCGACATTGACAAAACATTCAAGGAACGCTCGACTCGACCTGTATTCGAAGTGCTCTGGTTTAACGCCGGATATCCATCTGGTCGAAATTCTCAGCACGCTCCCCTTAGGAGGCTTTCATAGCAGGTGATGGGTTTAAGATTCTTGGCAGGGAAGCATTTTAAGAGCAATAGTGGCTGTCACCAGACAATTTCCCTTGTGGTGGGTCTGCATCTTAACGCATTAAACCAAATGACTTCTTGGTCTGGTTCAGACAAGCTGTTTGAGCAATGGCACCGTTCGAATATTTAAACTTTAATATAGCAGCTCGTTTTGGGGTGTGTGCTGACTGTGGGGACATCCCGCAGATGCTTCCCTCTTTAATGTCCATGCTCAATTAAAGGCTTTTGATTGAAAGAGGCAGTGTGCTGAATACTCGATTGCAATCACATATGCAAAAGCTGTCAAAGATATGAAGCGCTTCTCTCATGCTGTGAATTATATTATATGCTCTGTGCATTTTATGAGTGCTGTCCCCATAATGCATTGTGCTGTTATAAGTAAATATATCTGGAATGACCTTTCTCTACACGTCACAGTTGGGACCACTGAGAATGCTTATTAGCTCATTCCTTGTTTTTTTTTTCGCTCTTCGAAAGGTCCCGCCACAATGAAAGATGGAGAAAATAGATGGGTTCCCGAAAGAGAGGAGACTTCACCAGCTGTGTGCCCCAAACCCATTTAGTTGCAAGACTGTGATGGTTTTTCATCGAATTCCCCAACCTGTCTCGGAATTGTCACTTTCCCCTCTAGCTACATGGAATTTGACAGGATGTAGTGACTCCTATTTTTTTTTTTTCTTCTCCTGACATAAGTCGTGTGCAGCCCTTATATCCTCAGATGGGCTCGCTGTTCTTATTAAGCTTGAAGGCAATCTAGGTTTTGGCTTCCAAGTATTACTTCGTTTGTGTATGTCAGCTGTACCGGTTCCAGTTCTCTTTTCAATTCATTTAAATTTCTGAATTTAAATTGAAAATGACAAGGAGTAGAATTTATGCATACTGGAAATGTGAAAAATCTGCTCCAGAGATTATTATTTTCATATATAATATATATAAAAAAGCATATTTATATAGAAGGCTTTTTGTCCATTTTTTGTCTGTCTATTGTTAAGCATCTTTTAAGATTTGTTTTGTTTGTTTGTTTTGAACAGTTTTTGCAGTTAAAAAATGACTATGAAAATTCTGAATTCTTTTTGCTTCCTCTATTCCATTTCCAAAGTTAAAGCCAGTTGCATAAACTGCTGAAACTAATTTTACAGGTACAAGATTGTAACTTTTTAAAGTCAGTTGCATTAAAAATAGATTTAAATGTAAAAAAATAACACTGATTACCCCTTGGTTAGCTAGTTGGACAAAGTAGTTGTAAAATGGCTAGGGAAAATTCAAATTAGCATGTTTTTTATGTGTTTTTCTAAATTAGATAGAAAATTGTTTATTACATTTGATTTATTCATTACAGGAGAGCTGTTCCCCCCCAAACCATATGAAAGGCTTTTTACTGTGTTTGTGCGCACTTTATTTAACATGTTTTGAACTGTTAAAGGGATGTAATTATGCATCTTTAGGTCATTAGGTTGGTTTTTGGCAGACAACTCTGAGCTAGTTTTCCAGTTTGGTTCTATACATACAACATGGGTTTAATGCAGTTGTCGCTGCTGTTTTCAAGTTTCCAAGACTGAATTAGGTTCTAGAATGCAGTTGTCACTTCTATAAATGGTCATACTTTGGGTGTACAGAACAAGATGCAGAAGTGAAGTGTGTGTGTGTGTGTGTGTGTGTGTGCAATACTTCAGCGCTGTTTGCTCTACTTCAACTTCCAATTCCCACAGTCCCAGTTTCACTGTGTTCCTGAACACTGACGCTTTCTGACGCAACGATCCTCCGTCTGTTGCGGCTGGGCGTCCCGTGGCGTCTTCTCTTCCTCCCCGTGTCCCAATCCCAGCCCTTCCAGGAGCAACACAACACGCTGTTCCCTTCCGTGCTGAGATCACAGCCCTCCCAGCCACAAACCCAACCGCTGCGTATTTCCCTTCCTACCTGTGAAGTGAATTCCCTCCAATGGCACATACGGTAATAGAGGACATCCTCTCTTCCCCTTAGGCCTTCTCTCTGTTCAGTGTCATTGCCGTGAATGTCTTCTGAGAAGAAGCGAAAAACTATGCTCAGTGCAGTTGAGCATGATACGCATGTTGGATGCCTTCCAAATGTGGTGATTAGTGAGAGACAGGTATTTGTTTGAGCAATTTTCTTTTTTTACAGATTTCAGACTTTTCAAGCTAATTAGTTATCAAGTTTTTCTACAGAGTTTTGGGGTTTCTCAAATAGCACCCAACAACAGAAAAGGAACATATTCAATTCATTGTTTGGTTATTAATTACAAACTTTTTGATAAATAATAGCTATTCATTATTATGCTTAAACAGTGTGGCTTAACAAAGTTTCCAAAGGTCATTTCAAGTTTTTATCTCACAATTCAGACTTTTTTTCTTGGATTTTGCAAATTTACATCTCGCAATTAAGACTTTTTCTCAGAATTGACTGATATACAGTAAACAATTGCGTTGAGTTTTAAAATCAAATTCTCAGGGGGAAAAAAGACTAATCCAAATGAATAACTTCTTAATTCAAAGTAAAAAAAAGTGAGGTTTAATTTCAGAATTCTTACAATGATTGCAACTTAATTTCTCAGAATTGTGAGTTTATGGCTCTCAAATTCTGATTTTGTTTCTCCAAATTGCAAGTTTATTTCATGCAATTCTGTTCCTGGATTTCATTCTGGTTCATGAAATATTAATGAGAAAAAACTTTACATTGTTGAGAATGTAAAAGGCAGAATTGTGAGAAAGTTACCATTTTAACTATTAAACAAGATCATTCTGCATCTGTATTGGTCAAAACAGAAATATCTGTCGTACTGTAGTTGAGGTGCTGGAAAGTGGAAATCTGTACAAGAAATGCTCACACTTTTTGACTCTATGACCTCTTTGTAATGAATAGGATATGATCATTTGCATGGTCTTGTTGTTTTGCTACTTGATTAGGCTTTGGTGCATTCTCTCATCATCATGTCACATTAACACAGTGTTTAGCTTAATTAGCCTAAGTGTGGGGAGGGGGGTGTTAAAAATGAGTCACTGGTGGGAAAAAAATGATGTCCACATTTAGAGACAAGTAATTAAGAAAACACTGGGTTTCAAAAATAGGCTTGAATGAAGCGATTATGGAGCTAAACAAGTGCACCTAATTACATGCTCACAAGGTGTTCATGGCAACATAGCGTTGTTATGGAAACACAGAAGTCTGCTCTGTATCCAGGGAAAATACTGACCCTAGTCTTGTGCTGGAGGGCATTTTCTCATCAACACCGGTACCTGCTGTGTGTGTGTGTGGGCATTTGTGTTTACGTTATGGTATTTTTACAACCGTAAAGATATTTATTCTAGGGTGGATATATACCCGAGTAATATTTAACAATCAAATTGAAGAAAAAAAGGTTATAATTTCAGGACCATTCAAATTGTTTTACATTGTGACATTATTTTCATTAAAAATATATATATATTTTTTTTTTTAATACAGATTTTTTTATATGTATAAAATGTTATTTCAGGATCATTTAAATTATTTTACATTGAAATGGATGGATGAAAAATATTATAGTAATGAGATTCAAATAATAATAATAATAATAATAATCATCACTGAAAATGAAAATTTGTAAATAATTACAAACAACAAAATATTGGTGAAGCAAATCTGAATGTTTTAAATATGCCTAAATGCTTAAATTTAATTTTGCACATTTAATATTGCACATAATCATTGCACTACACTGTACATACCCACTTGCAAATGTACATTTCCATTGCACGTTACATTTGTAAATTTCTGATTTTGACATTTCACGTCAATCCCTTATATAGTAAATAACAACCTGTAAATAATGTTAATATCTACTGCATATTCATAATTACTATAGCAACCTGTACATTGTTCATCTACTTGTAATTCATGATTATAATTAATACAAACTGTATATTATGTTCATATTACTGTACATCCATCTGTAAATATTAGCACACTTATAACTATAAGTAATACCTATATCCTGCACCTGTTGCTTATTGCACTGCTGGTTAGACCTAAACTGCATTTTGTTGCCTTGTACATGTGTAATGACAATAAATGACTAATCTAATCTAAAATGTCAAGAAAAGAACACCAATGCAAAACAGAACAAAAAAATGTAAATGGTCTTAAAACAATAGGCTTAAAAAGCAAACAGTTTCTTATTATATGACACACTAATTTGAACTGAAATGAACTGGACATGTTTTCGAGAGATTCATCCACGAGGAACTGAGAGAAAGAGAAGCTGCGGCTCCAAAGTCTTATATGTACCTACTCACTCAGATAAATGGATAAAATAGAGGAAAACTAGATCAGAACATAAATTGTTAAGAGGGGTCTGTCAGGGACAGCGAAGCAGTCAAACTGGCCTACTAACAAGCTTTCCCTCACCATTCATTTGCTCTCTCATCTCTTCTTCATCTCTACTCACCTTCATTATACATGAGTCCTCCTATAAAAAAATCATAAACGGCAGGAGTGGTTTCTCCACGCACAATCTCGCACCACACCGCCTGCCTTGCAGATTAATTAGAGGCAGCTGTCATCCATTTCCAATAATTAATCGCTGGAGTGGGGAAACTCCTATTTCAGGAGAGCTTGGCAAGCTTACCAGTATCTTAGCTCCAGCGTTGCTTTTATTTGATCTCGCTCTTTTTACGGGAACATGCTTATCATTCCTGGATGGACCTCTTATAATTAGTTTTTTGGGGAAACAACTTTGTAAAAATATTTCTTAACCATGCTTTATCATATTGTTGTAGTAACTGATAATGCTATGGTGGCTCAGTAATGCAAACAAAATGAAATCTCCACAACAGCAACACAAAAAAAAAAACCACAAGACAGGGAAAACAAGCCACAACACAACAAAATTAGCCCGACGCAATGAAAACAAGCTTCTACTCAACAAAATGAGCACAATTAAAACAATTAGCTGCAACACAATGAAATTAGCACAAAAACAGACTGCAACACAACCGTAATAAGTTGCAACACAACAAAATTCGCGCAATACATTGTGCAATTAACTCAACACAATGGAAATAAGTTGTAACTATGTTGAAAAGCTGGTTAGGTATGTTTTGAAGCATTGCTGCTGGTTTGAGCCTTAGCTGGTCATGTGCTAACAACTAACTTCTGCTCAGGACCAGCTAAGTACCAGCACATGACCAGCACTCGATCTTAAACCAGCTAAGGACTAGCTAACACTAAATAGCAGCCATGCTTTAAAACAAAGCCTACCTAACCAGCATATGCTGTTTTTTCAACAGGGAACGCAACAGAAACAAGCTGCAACACAATGAAATTAGCAGAAACAATCCAGCACAGCAAAAATAGCACAACACAACTAAAATTAGTCTTTTGTATCATGCTGTGGCAATTCCATTGCGTTCAGGAGATTTCATTGTGTTTTGCACCACCAGGCCGCCGTAGAAAGATAATTTGCAAAGAAAACAGCTAATTTTATTCAAAGTATTAATATCGGTTGGATATTTTTTCCTAAAGAAACAAAGTACATATAACAGCTTTTTTTATTAGGTTAGAACGAAGCACAGCTGCTTGACACCTCATTTTATAAGAGGTGAACTTTCTAAGCATATGCCCTACACCGCTCTGCTGACCAAAGCTTGCACTCTCTTGGTCTAATTTCACAGGCCTTTTTTTGAAATATCAGTGGAGTGCAATCTCAGCACCTCCAGCAGCATCCACTTCTTGCTCGGGGATAGGAGGAAGGGTGTGCACAGTTCTTCAGAGAGGGGCATTCTGCCCAGTTTTCATTAAACCAGGCACCCATGAAGGGAATTTATGAATGACAATTAAAGACATGCTTCAGCATGTTTTAATGATAGTTTCCTAGCCAAAACCGGCGATAGATACTAAGGTTGCACTTTTAAGTGGCCCGATGGATTAGGGCTGATAGATACAGTTTTAGATTGCATTTTTGAAATCAGTTTCAATGATATGCAGTGGTTTTGTTAAGATTGTTTTTGCAGGTCAGTTAGGAGGAGAATGTCAGGTTAATTATATAAAATGAGAGAAAACACGGTTTTCCATTTTTACCAATCATTTGCATTCATTTTGCATATGCATTTGTCCATTTCACTGTATTGTCAGTGTAGTACGCCTATAGTTCTATCTATTCTTTTAGGGTTTAGCATTGTAATGTACATTGCAGTGTTAGTATTAGGTAGAATAGATGCCAGTGCATGCTGCTGTGAGCATGTAAGAAATACTAATGCTGCACATGTATCTAAACTAAAACCCTTATAGCATACATGAATCACCAGATTTATGCAGGTGGACTTGGGGAAGATGGAGAGTTTTTGAAGTGTTCTCCAACTGCTACAGCGAGCACTAGCCAAGTATTTAAATGTTGAAAGCAAACTCATTGTCTGCTGATACAAAAAGAACCAATCAGCTGCACCGTGTGATAATGATGTCATTATCATTATCTGTTGAGTTAAACCTAAGCCAAGTTTTATGGCAGAAATTTGGATTTCATAAGTATCACAAAGTGAGTGTTGCACCATTTCTTAGGCAGCAATTACTGTACATGTTGTCTTCAGCCGGCAAATGGCTTGATTCCAGCGGCCTTGATTCTGTGAAGAAACTGCTTAATTCATTAGCCCCTAGATTGTAAGATGAGAAGAGGGGGATTTTAATTGCTCCTGCGGATATAAACATTTAAGAGTGCATCACAGACACGGCCATTTGGGTGTCAGGACTATTAAAAGATGTGCTTACTGTGTTTATTCCTGCCAGACTTGAATAGAACTGGGGTTAGAAGGTACTGTGTCCTGCTGTGAATGAATTCAAGTCAACATCCTAATTTGTTCTAGACATTTTTCTATATATTTATATTTCTGTCTGCCAAATTAAGAAATGTACTGCATAATTTAGCACTTTGCTGCCTGTATGTGTGTGTGTTTGTGCTTGAAAACTAAATGTGGCAACACCAGCTTTAGTTCAATGCTTTACTGGGTTACTCAGTAAAGCCAATAGTTTCATTGTTTCAGCCTTTCCTGTTTTTCTAGCTGTCACACATGAAGCGGCGGTGGCCGGTTTTGGTTTAGTGTCATTAGAATGGTAAAGTGTGGCATCCCGCTGGCAGCAGTAAAGCGGCAGGCATGAGAAATGAACGGCTCAGTCTCGTCTGGGTGCCTGTTTGAATTTTGTTTATTATGCATTTATGCTGTGCACTCCTACGCGGCCGGATCACACCGAAAACACACACCCACTCAGAGCAGTTAGCGACAAGGACTTCTAGTATTTTCTGATGACAAATATTCGCCTCATGGCTCTGTTTTTACATAATAAACATCCATTGCACAAATGGGTGTGGAAATGTAGAAATTTGCTTGCTTTATTTGTTGATGGTGTTTAACCATTTAGTATGACTTTTCTCAAGTGTTTGCTGCTTGTATTTATTAGCTCTGTGTTTCATTCAGGCTCATTTGACCACATCAAAGTGATCATGTGGTTGGTAAGTACTTTCCTGATCTTGTTATATCTACCTTTTTTGTTGTCCCACTTATAATAAAATAAAGAGTTCCAAGAGTTAATAAAGAGTTGGAAACCTGTCATGATAGCTCATTGATATGAGGTATTATCATTTGTAGCATTACTTATAATTGTAATTACAAGCTTATAATTATAAGCAATGGTAAATAGCTATGGATATGAGACATAGAGAGATAAAAATAAATTGTATCTTTGATCATTCTGTTCATTTAGTCTTGTTCCTGTGAGTTCAGAGGTTTCGCGATGACGCAAGGGACACGCACAAGGTTTTGGCTCCATCTCCAAAATCTCCTTCATTCAGAGCACATGAAAATGTCTCCACACTCCCTCTTTCTCCCTCCCTCCCTCCCATTCTTTAAATAACTTGAGTCAATGTGGAGCTAGAGGAATCGTGATGCTCGGGGAATGTGAGGACACACCATGCAGACGTTCACACACAGCTTTGCTTCCATCGCTGTAATGCGTGTGTGTGTTCAGTCACTGCTGGCACATTTGGCGCAAACAGCAGCTCAGAGTTGAGGGTTGATGGAAAGGTAAATGGAGCACTCAGTCCTGAAATGCTGCCAGGAAGAGATTGGCTGAACGGCTAACAAAAGCTGCGTTTCGAATGTTTTCTCACCACTGTCAAATAACAACTATGTACAGTGATCCCCTGAAACTTTTGGACACTTCAAAATCTCTGAACGTATATGCATTAGATGCTAATTGTCAAAGCAAAGCTCTGTATCTTAGAGCTACACGATAATGGTTACTGTTAATCTCATTTTTTTGTTTCGTTTTTTTCTAATTTCTCACAAGAGAAAAATTGGTAAGCTTAAGAAGTTTCTCTGAAAATTGTGAAATGTCTAATATCAATTTCAATAATTACAAATTATGTTCATGCTTTTCTATTAAAATGACAAGAAAGACTTATGTGGCACAATAACTGAGTGCATTTATTCAGCAACCACAGTGGCAAACAAAGTGGTCAGGAGTCATGTTTGGATTTATTATAGTTCATTACTGAGAATGTTTGCTTGCAGTTTTATTCACAGAAAATAACAGAAACAACAGACTGGCTAGAAATCGCACTAGTATACATGTTTGTTGGCATTTTTAGATAATCTACATTGTTTTACAGCCCAGAAAGAGCAGGTGCACATGGGCTGGGCTGAAAATGTATCCATTTTGGAGAAAAGCTCAGATTGGGGGATTTTAAACTTGTGAAAGCTTGTGGAGGTTTGTTACCAATGAAAGATGGCAAAATGAAAAATGTTTTTTGGTTAAATGATCGGAGGGGTAATATCATAGATGATTATGCTTAATTAATTGAGAAACAAAAATCATGATTAAAATATGATTAATCACGCAGGCCTACTGTATTTGTTTATCAAACCTAACAAGCTAGAAAATTGTCTGTCTATGTTTAAAACTGATAAACTACATTATATGTTTTTCCCTCCTAATGCAATGGCATTCAGGTATTTTTGTAGTGTGACTTAAATATCAAAATCTTTTGGAGGCTGCAGTTTCTGCTTAAATGTCTATCCATACTGTATATGTTGAGTGGTGCTTCATTAAAAGACCCTGGACCACAAAAGTAGTTGGGGTATATTTGTAGCAATAGCCAATAATGCATTGTATCAATTTAATTGAAGGCAGGATTTCCATCCAATAAATTTGTGTAGTCCGAACAAAATTAATGCGATAAAATTGAATTGAGTTGGGTCAACTCAATTTGATCAAATATAGTTTTAATGAAAATGATACATTTTATGCTTGTTGCACTTAAACTAAAACATTTAACCAAAAATAAATTACTAGGAAGACATCCTTCTACACTGAAAAAAACCCCAATAATAATAAAAAATTATATGTTTGATTTATTTAACTAGGCATTAGCCAACTTGTTATGCATAACAAAAGATGGTTTTGATACATCCACTACATGTCCAAAGTACTATTATTTTTATTATTAAAACAACTTTGATTCATGTCAGCAGGTCTATAAGCACATGCTTTACACTTTACAACAATGGTAACCCCCTAAAATACTAACATAGCAGACAATCTTTTAAATACAAACATAAAAAAGCGTTTAACATTAACAACTCTCCTATTTTTATCACCTTAACAAAAATGCCTAAAATAACATTTTATTTCAATATTTACTATCCTTATCCTGCTCTGTGCAAAGCATGATGGGAAGGGGAAACAAAGCAAAACAGGTTCAAGTCAGTTTAACACAATGCAGATGTTTAAATAGGAAACCAAACATAATTGTTTTATAAAATTTTATGAATTTTTTTTTAATAATAATTTTTTTTTTTTTAATGAACTGAACAGTGTTGGGGAGTGTGGGTTAAAATAATTGATTTTTCTTTTTGGCAGTAGAATATAAATCATTAGACTATCCTAACAATGGAAATATTATTTCTACAGCTTTCAGATTATGCATAAATCTCAATTTTGATTATTTATTATTTATTTATTTATTTTTGTGGTCCATGGTCACATATAGCATTTATTGAGTGCAATCCTAAAAAATAAAAGTTCTAAAGTGGGTTTTCAGTTCCCTGAAGAACCACTAAGCAAATACTTCTTTAAAATTATTTGAATAATCTAAAGAACATTTTTCCACTATAAATAACTTTTTTGTCAAGTTGAAAGATTTTCTTCAAGGGACCAAAGATGCTAATCTAAAGAAATAGTATGTAGCTGATTTATGTAGGAGTTTTATATATGTTATAGTAGTTTCATGTCATACGTGTATCATCTGTGTTGACTACAATTTGAAAAGAGCAGACTCGGATAATATTTTGCAAGTTGTATAGTTGCATTCAGCCTGGTGAAGAACTAGTTAAACCCTTACGGTCCGGCGGCGAAAGTGATAGAAACGAAAGTGACAGCAGATTTTTGGGTGAAGTGAGAGGTTGATCTGGAGACTGGCTGGAGTCATCACACACTTGTCTTCTCCCTACTTTTCTTCAGCAGAGATCTGAAAGGATAATTAACAGCGCTTATGGCTGTCTCTCATCGCTGTAGTCTTCGCACCCCGATACCAGCCTGACATTCACATCAACTACCTGGCGAGCATTTTATTGATATCGGAGGTAATATAAATCAGTCACGTTGTGATTAATGATTTTTGAAAGCTGTTTGGAATGAGTGCAGAGTGATTTTTAGTCTATCAGCCTGTTCGTTAGGTTGGCGGTATAAAAAGCAATACATCCTGACGTGGTAGTAAGCATTATTAAAAACACAGAACAAGCCCGCGTGTGATATTAGCCAGGTTGTAAACTCCCAAACGTCCTGAAAAGGAACGATAAGCTTCGGAGAGTCGCTTTGTCCATCTAAAGGTCATATGTCAAGATATCCATCCAATGCACCTTTTTTCACATTGTGTCACCTAATTTGTCTGTCCAGGGAAAGTGCAGGAGATCTCCCCCTCCTCCTGACCCCGCGGTCAACTGTAATCTGCTAAGAGTTATGTGGGAGGTGGCGTTTGCCAGGCCCAGACATCCAGATGAATAAGGCAGGGACATGATAAAGCTTTTTGAAAACTCCAGCAGAGTTTGGCGTAGGAGAGAGATTCTCACCAGCTGTGTCCCTGGAGAGCTATTTTTTGCTATTAATGTGTCCGCTGCTCTCGCTTTAGCCTTTAGCTGTACAGCAGAGCAACGTGGGTAACTGGGTTAGCGGCCTCCCATTACTGAACTTTAGGAGGTGGGAGAAGAAATGCAATGGGGTGTTAAGAAATGGGAACACTTTCTCCTGTTAACCTTATCACGCCATTCAATCCCAACCTCTTTGGGGAGCTTGGCCTGATACAGGAAGAGACTGGGGGCTGTAGAAGTGAAGGACTGAAATGCTAATGTAGATTGGAAAATTAGCTTTGGTGCATCAGTCTTGATTGTCAGGATCTAACTTTTGTCATCCAAATGATTGCTAGTGCACTAACCCTTTTATCGGCTTTACCTTATTTGCATCTTTACCTAAAGGTGCCAGAAAGAAACAATGAGATTTTCACCTCAGTGTCACTGAAGAGTCATGTTTGCTTTCACAAAAAATCTTTCAGTGAAAGTTTCTTGAACTATTTGATATCTATAACTTTTCTCCCCAATAAGGAAATTTTGTGCAAAGTGAAGTTTCCACATCAAGGTTCGTCAGGGGTTGTTCTCAGAATATTGACAAAACCTTTGTCCATGAAAAATATTCTCTCAAAAAGCATGGTTTGTTAGATAAATTGAAATAGTTTGGCTCTACTGTTTTGCACACGTAAAATTTGCGGAGATATACAGTTGTTTAAGCATATTTTTTCTCATATTTTTTGTTTTGTTTTTCCTGTTAAAGGGTTATTATAAATAATAATTATAAAATTATTATAAATTAATAGTTAAAAGTAATTATATGGGAATTGTCTTTAGATTTGTGCACATGGTGATTTTCTCTAAAATCTTTGCTATTCTGTATGGTTTGTGCCGCTGGTGCAAAAAAAAAAAAATGTATATATATATATATATATATATTATACTTTTTTTTTTTAACACATGCACAAATATGTTTCAGAAAGATATGATATGTTTATATATTTTATATATTTTTATTTATAATACTAACATATAAGAACATAAATGTATAAATACATATGCATGCAAATATAGATATATAGTGTACAGTATGTGTGTGTATTTATATATGCATAGTACATGATTTTATTTTGGATGCAATTAATCATTTGACAACACTAATAATTAATTTTTAATTGTATATTCAAATAAATATTTAAATAAAAAATCCAAAGGAAAACTACTTAATACTTTAAAACATTTTCACCGCCAGCTTTTATGTGAGAAAACTAAAGTGAATTCAGTCAGAAAATCAGTGTTGAGCATGACCCTGATGGATCCATATACCCCAAACCATTTTAAGAGCCTTTATATGAACCAATATGTTCACTTTTTTCACAATTGCTTATGATAAATGAACCAAAAAAGCCTCACTCAAAGTCTAATAAATTACAGAACGTGAGGCCTGTGAAAACTCTCCTTCTTGGGAGGCCGAATGCTGATTCAACATGTAGATTTGTTTTGTCCTCATTTCACCAAGTAGGATATTTTTACTACATGTACGTGCCTAAGAACAGATCGAAATGTACAACCTTTTGACAATATCAGTAGGTTGGTTGCTTTGAATATAGGAGCTGGAGAGCTTCTCTGGTGAAGGAGAGCATGAGCGTCTCTGTGTGTGGGACTGGATGATTCAGCACCAGCCGAAGAGAGCTTCCAAGTGATTATTGGAACAAAAGGAGACACAATGGGGTGTTGAGGGGTAGGAGGTTGTCCCGGAAAAGGAGGTAAACTTTTATGTAACTGTGTCGTGACATTGTTCCGATTAGGACGCTGTGGGTTTTTGTTCTTGGAACGCGCTTTGCCATCAATGTGTGATTCTGTGTGTCACAATATCATTTGGAGAGGGTGGTTTCGAGGAGGAACCGGGTAATTTGAGGTGCGTTCTTGCTCTGGGGGATGGGGGGGACGGGTATGTAATTGCAGACAGAGATATGAATGCTGTCAGTTTACAGCCAGGCTTTTTGTTACATGCATCCAAAAGGAAAATCAAAGTTTTTATATGCATTACTGCACGTGTCGCCACTGTTTCAATGAAAAATATTCACTAAGTGGCACTACAACACGTTCAATATATAAACTCTGGCACATTTTTATGGCGTTGATATATGTACATATTGCTAAAAGTTAATGCTCTATAAAGCTGAAAATATGCCCTACACCAAATCCAAGCGTAAACCTACCCGATTGTGTTAACAAATGCAAAACTGATATAAAAAGGTATTTTATTGATGCAACCATGTCATTTTAACTTCCCTGATTTGTTGAACCGCAGTTAAGCAGGATTCGAAAACCGGAGCTCTTCGCCTCTCATAAAAAAAAAAAAATCGATATGAAGATGGATATGTGTGATGATAACATTCAAAAGCATCAATTTTCAAATCTCCCAGCATATTAATATTGTTTTAAAGTCATAGCATGATATGTATGCTTCGTTAATCGAAACTGTGTACATTTGTGTGAAAAGGAATAAAAGGGGTTGAAATTTTACTGCCTCTAGTGTTCATTTATATTTGAAGCTGCAGTGATATGTACTTATTGGTACATAATTAGTGTCTCGCTAAAAAGTGCACCCAGGTACGTTTATGCTGTGAGACCAGGTATGCCAAATCTTAATTGGCAAAGGTCAGCAGGTCAAAAATTCCTCCCGTATCCCATTGAAAAAGCCAGATGAGACGTATAGAAAGCCAAACTTGGCAGAGAGCTTCTCCTGCCAAGCAGATCCATACAGTATGTGCTGCCGCTTGCACCTTACAACCCGAAATAGGGACTTTGAGCCAACAAACTTTGTTGGTTGTGTTTGTTGAAGCTCTTTGAGTGTAGTAGAGAAGCCTCACAATCCCTGTGAGATGTTATTGGGAACACCGAGTGAAGAGACAGAGAGAAAAAAAACAGGTAAAGCATCGAAAGAGGGATCATCTCATTCCAGCTCTATTCAGTAGTTCAGAGTCTCGTCTGTTTGAGTAAACAGTTTAGTTTGCATCTGGAATGTGCAATTTAATAGGGTAAATATCCTGCTAAGCCCTCATGAACAGCAGCAAACCCTGAGGTTAGTTTGTGTTTGCTGAACCTGTTCGGGGGAAGTATTGAAGGAGGATGTCCTGTCCCATTCCAGTTCTACCGCTTGACAGTTACTCCTGAAAATTTTTGTATTTTCCACATAATGATGAGTCAGCATGGATCGTGGCCCTCGGTGTCTAATAAGTATTCTCATTCGTCGTTTTCTGACAAATATGTGCACAATCAATTTGACACGTTTCGCATAAAAATGCCAAGCCTTCCCACAAGAGCATTGTAAAGCGAGAAACAAAGTTTGTGAAAAGCAACAATACGCTGGCTTTCTGTTTTGTGAATCTTTCTGCACAGGACACTGAGCGTTGTTTGTTCGTTTTCTTTTATTACTTTGTCTGACATGCCCTTGACTGCGTCACACTCTTATTTCGTCTTCCATCTTTCCACCGTTGTTGGATCTTTGAGTCTGCGGAGGTGGAGAATACAATCAACCATCCATGTTATTCATTCGTCTTCATTTCCATTAGAATATGTGTTTTCCAATCTGGCACGTAGCACTTTTTATTCATCCTTATTTACTTTATTTCATTGCCGATTAGTACGTTGGCATTACACACTGTAATCAAAATTCAAAATTAGAAGCTAAGTAATAAATGAATGCTTTGTCTCATTTATTTCCATTTATTTATTAATATTTTGTTTATTTATCCATTACTGCTTTAATTATTATGTATCCCTGATCTTCAAGCTGAATTGTTTACTGACTGAATGAAATTGGATTTTAAGTAATTATAAAAGAGGTAATTATAAAGATGTCCACCAAGAATTCCCGGCAGTAAAGCCTTTAGCTGCTGAGGTTTTATCAGCCCTCCCATCCCCCACAATTCCCTTTTAACCTTCCATCTACTGGCCTGACCTTGACTAGCACTTTACTGTCATTCGCTTGAGGACAGAGCACAGGAGTAACTAATGTTCTTCACCCTCTTTCCCTTTCTTTATCTGTCATGTTCTATTCATAATATCCTTTTTTGTCTTTCATAAAACGACCAGCAGTTTTACAAAATGTTCTTCGATCACAGATTTGTTCCTCAGCAGCTTGAAAAAGGTTCAGTTCCATCGAAAGGACGGACGTGTCGCGGAACTCGCACTCCGTATGGATTTATTTTATTACGCTATAGTGTTTACCAATAAATCTTTTTGAATTTCAGTGATGACCATCGAATTATCAGCTTCTGCTCATTAGTATGCCGGAAACATCTATAAAATCTCCATAAAGCCTGGTGCTGCTGAGGCAGTAAAAAGTTTATTTTCAACTTAGAGGGTAATGATTTGGTCCTTTTTCTCTCAGCGACTGCTCCGTTGCTTTTCCTGAAACTGGATCAAATGAGACAGTTGTGTATTTATTTTTTTTCTGCTCTTTTTTATTTTTTCTCCTTCTCTCCCAAGATAGAATTTCGATTAGCTTCATGGCGTATTTTCAAATTAGTGATATTCTAAATTAGCATCAATTGCTTCCCGGCCCATTTGGTATCACTCCCGACCTGCACTCAACCCAATATCCCGGCACTTCATGAAAAAAACATGACTTTTCTTTGGGATTTTCATAAATCAACAAACAAGCAGCAATAAGCCTCCGTTTTCTCATTTCAGCACAAAATAATAACTTATCAAAACAATTTGTCTTGCAAGAAAATGCCACATCCAGTGTTTATAGTCATTTGGAAATGGCAATTATGTATACAAATAATGCCACGGTCTAAATTTGAATATTTGCATATTTGTGAATATGCTTAATATTGCTGATTAAGACGTGGTTAGGCTCTCTGCCATTGTTTGATCTTGGCGGAGGCCCTTAATGGCGTTATTAATGATGAGCAGAGTCGTGCAATGACATATTCAATCAGCGCTGATGGTGACGATGAAATCTCTGAACGTAAAAGTGATGCTTAATTTGTTAATGGGCGAAAATAGACGCTATGTAGTATTTGCAAATTGCAAGCTTCTTGATTTAGGGTTATTAGCTTGTTTTTTTTTATTGCACACTGTATTTTCTACAGAAATTGTTGGGTTCCTGATTGTACTGTTTTGTTAAAGATTTAGAGAGTAAAATAAAATAACGGTTTAATCTCGAATAAATTAATCACAAATTATCCCATCTTTTCCTTTGCCTAATGCAGTTTTTATGGCTTTTTCCATCTCTCCCTCTCTCTAGTTTACACTGCTATGTAGGTAGAAGTGCCGCCCATGGCAAGGGTAAAACTACGGCCGACCCTGTGGAGCGCAGCCCTTATAGCACATCACTAACAATCATTAGCTTTTATTTGCTGTTTGCTTTTGCCTAATAAGCCCAGTAATACCATACTATACATCTTTCTTTCTTTATTTCTCTCTCCGGCCTGGTGTAGCAGAGAGCGAGTGAGGGATGAGCAGCGAGGGAGAAACGAAGAAAGAATAATTCAGAGATGGAGCCGTTGTAAGAGTATCCCTTATTTAGACATGCCCTGCAGAGCACCAGCACAATTAAAATGATTCATACTCGCCATAACTCGATAAATATTATACACAGCTTAATCAAAAATGCATATCCGTCTCACCTCGTGCCGTATCCTGAATGTATGCCGTCAGACAGATAGGAGGAGAGAGTGTGAGAGCATGTTAAAATATTCACTGCTGTGGTTAAGAGATTAAAATGGCCTCATTAGGAAAGCTGAACTTTGTAGAGGTTACTGTGTTCCGCACCACCTGGAACCTTATTTTAGCCCAAAGGACTGATTAACATTGTGCCGGGAACGCTGCTGAAGTTATAGACCCCGTTGCATTTGTTTTCTCCCCCTGCTTTTAAAACAGGGCCAATCAGACTAAAAGGATAGAAGAGCAAAACTAATAAGCCAATTAAAGCAGAGGACGGTGGAGCTTAGCATGCAGCTGTGTTAATGGAGCTTATCTTTGTTCCTATGTCCAGTCTATGTTTTGTCTATGGATTTTAGAGTTTTAATAACTGATAACTCGCCGCCTCTGGAGATTCTGTTAGATTCATTAGAGCTCTCTAAAGTTATGCATTTTTCCTCCATGGAAAGGACATTTTCACTTGAGTTTGTTATTTTATGACACTCGCTACTTTGCTCAGCACATGCATGTTTTAGTACCATGATCAATGTTACGTCCACACTGATAGATTCAGTTTGCATTAATCTCATAATTAGATCATGTATGGATGCACTAAATCAGAGAGGGACTAGCATAGAGCAGGCTGCTCTTACTAAACCTGATTTACTTAATGGATGCCATTTGAGATGAGTCATAAGCAGAGATGCACAGTAATTTATGTACGAGGATGCCACCTGTATGAGATGAAGTCGTGCGCTCGCTTTAGCATCAATAACACCAGAATAAAGTGATAAATCCTTCCATGTTAATCTGCGGTTTTCCTAACCTGGGATTGCATGTGCATTTACATGACTATGTGTATTAAAGTAAATTAATTTTGGGGGATTCGGTCTGTATTTTTGTGTGCAATTATAAAAAAAGAGTCAGTCTGTGTTTAACACGCCTTTCTTAATAGTTTTTATGATCTAATATAGAAAGTTACTGATGCATTTCCAGTTTACTATTCCAGCTGTGAGAACCAGAAGGGCAAAAGTGACATTTTGGGTGAAATGGATATATTGAAACCTCTTTATGAGCCTTTTCTACATCTACATTCTACATCTCAGATCAACATAAACTGATTTATTTGATCAAAAATGATTATTTTGAACTATAAATAAATTCAGTTGGTCACACTTTATTCTAAGACCCTATTTTAGTTAATTCCAAAATATTAACTTTGACTTTTGCCTCAATAAACTAATAATTTGCTACTTGTACTTACTACCTTAGTTAATAGTTAGTAAGTTAAGTACTAATGAACAGCCAATATTTTCATAATAGTCATGCTATAAGAACTAGTTAATAGTGAGAACTGGTTTCTAAACTACAGTGTTACCATTATATCTCATCACTGTTCTTTCATAGCTAAAAAATATGTGCAAATGTATATATCATGACTGTAAATTTAAACTTTATCCTGTAATTTATTTATGTATTTGTTTTAAAGCTGGAAATGGGCTTCTTTAGCTTTCAAAGAGAACAGGTGAATTGCTTAGGGCTTAAAACTTCTCGTTTTGTTTGGATAAAGCCATGAGGACGTCGTGCTCGGAAGAACTGCTGATTGTTGCTGAGATTGCAATAGATGCCAATTCATGCCTCTGATAAACTATTCAGGAAGCATCTCCTCATCTATTTCCCATTTTCAGAGAGAGGGAGAGGGCAGATGGATCGAGAGAAAGAGAACCGATCTATACGTGGTGCACCTGTGTTTTGGGGTTTGAAAAGCAGCTTTCCCAGCTTTTTTGCGTGAAGGCGTGGCAGCCAATCAGAGCTAATGACCAGGTTGCTTTGCTCATCAGCGATCGCCGGGTGGATGGACCGTCTTGCGGCCTGGGTTTGGTTTAGCCACACAGCTCATGTGCTACCAGCTGGAGTACCACACAAACTGCCTGATTAAAAGTAGCCCTCTCAAGACCCCTGAGTTCTCATCCTGAATGCCAATCTACAGGACTCCGGGACCGAAATGATAATGTGTTGAAGCAGCTTGGCCAAATATAGAAAGAGGCTGATGGAGCATGAGCATAACATTTTTTAAATCGCTCTGCATAAATAAATAGAATTACAGTTTAAACTGGTTCTCGATATATATGGAAATCTTTCTCTACAGTCTAAATAAAATAATATATTTTTATAT
>JAUMHI010000219.1:53510-64910 GCA_032359435.1 Enteromius unitaeniatus | reverse complement strand
CCCTGCCGGACTTGGGACTCGAACCCACAACCTTTGGGTTACAAGCCCAACTCCCTATCCATTAGGCCACAACTGCCCCCTAGAAACATGTAATATATGGATGTTTAATAATGTTTTTTGCCACAGTAAGGGAATACTGGGTAACCTGTATTGACTCTAAAGACCACTGTGGTGTTGGGGAGATGAATGTTGCCATTTCTCATTCAACCCACAACCACATCACACTATCCTCTGTGCTGCTGGAAGTGGATCAGTGGAGGAGAGAGTGAGGAGCATTTCCTAACGTACACTGCTCAGATGGCTTCTACATCTTGCATAACCTTTTCTCGCTTGTGTGATCAGTGGCATCTGTTTTTTTTCTCTTCTGCAAAATCTCTCTTCTTCTCCTTTTCTCCCTTTTACTTTTAGTTTTCTTCTCAGTGTCATACCAACAGAAATCTCCATGTTCTACTTGTTGATTGGAGCCTCTGGGAAAGTTGTGTCACCCTTAGTTTCTAGGCAACCATAAACAAAATTGGTACTGTGACCACAAATATTTTGAGAGTCATCCATTTTACTTTGATGTAGAGAGGCCAATGAAATAATTACATTAATAAGTAAAAAAAAAAAAAAGACCCATGCAGTACAAGTTTTATGTTTTTCAACATGTTTCTTTTTTCATATTTTTTAAAATTGGCTCATGCTACTTATGTCTGAACAATTACAGACAATAAAAAATGGTGGTGCTGCTCTTCTTTCTACTTTTTGTAGTTTGTACTTGACTAATGGGGCCCGGGTCTGAAAGAAGGGGGGGGGGGGGGTGATAAGCCATGAAACTATTTTCAAAGTTTAAATTCAAATGAAACAGAACTGACATTGTGAGAAACATTGTGTTACAACAATCCAGTTAGAATACATTTCACTCCACAAATCACCAACATTTACAATGGATTTACTGTTGTATTGTGGCAGAAATGTAGGCCCATTTTCATATCGAATTTCATATAACCTAGAAAACACTTCAGAGCATTTCAGTTTGCCCAGTGTGCTCTGTTTTAAAGAGTCTCTCTCTCTGTCTCCGTGTAACATATGCGATCAGATGTGATCTCAGGTACCAAAATTTGGTACTTTACTTGCTGAAAAACTGCTGGAATGACTGTGTTGCTGCAGGTGACCAGACAAGTTGCTCCTCTAAGCAGAGAGGTGAGAGGTGCCACTATGCTGCAGAAATTTTAAATGAAGCACTGGTAAAAGTTGGTCTTTACACAATCTGACTTTGCTGCAGTTGGAATTGAACTGCTGGTTTCATCTGGCCTGCATGGAGAACTGCATGAGAAATGCCTTTATCTGAAAAGTTAGCAAAGTAAAGTTAGTGTTTATTCTTGTTATTTTACATTAATGACAATCTCTTCTCCAATTTGATCCGGTTAAGTGCTTTTACAAAATCTCTATTGTTAAACGCACTATTTAAAGAAAGGACTCTCAAAGGCGAGTCCCATTGACTGTTATTATGATTGACAGACTGCAATTGTTTAAGTTAGAAATTTTTCATTTGTGTGATATAAAAGTCACTTACATCTTGGATGCCCCGGGGTTAAGCAGATAAAAATAAAATTTTTATATTTGGGTGAACTAACGCTTTAATCTGGCAACAGCTGTAAGTGTGGAGCAAGTGTGCCACACCAGTCTTGAAAATTAAGCCATCGCGTCTCGATCGCCCCCAGGTGGCTGGCTGCAGTATAATTCATAAACCCTGCCCTCTCCATGTAATCTAATTACATTTAAAATAAATTTTTTTACAAAGATGGTTTCCATCATTTTAGGTAGTTTTTGTCATGCTACTATATGTTCAAGTGTTTGTTTTTCTAATAAGTTATTTTTAACTAGTTATTTGATGCTATAACGGGGTGTGGTGCCATGATTCTGAGCTAGTGATTGGGTATGCAAGAGTTTGGGTAGGACTTTGATTCTGTCCACTGCATAGACTCTGGTTTCAAATAACGCCATTTTCGCAAGATGTCAGCGGCCATACTGGGACTGTTTTGGCTTCACTTTCTATAGTAGTAATATTGTCCATCTATGGTGTTGGGTCTGAGGAGACTGCTAGTTGTCAATATAACATAAAGCACCTTTAAGTGTCTACGTGCAACAGAGATGATGAGAAGCCCAACCCTCCCTATCAGTCTATTTTCTCCAAATAACTTCCTCTCTTTGCTTTCTTGTCAGATAAGAGAAAAACTACAGCCTTTAGGGAAGAATTGTTCAAAACTTTCACTGTGAAAACTTGAGCCAAAATGTGACATGTAAACAACATAACTGACAAATTTTTTTACAAAAGAAAAATTAGGAGCCGTAAATGCTGTCACACACTAGTCTTTTACACAATTCGACATGTGTTTAAAATTGAACTGGAGATTAGGTGCTGGGCATCCGGCCAGGAGAACTGGCCCCAACTAAGCCTGGTTCTCCCAAGGTTTTTTCCCCCATTCTCTCATGGATGGGTTTTGGTTCCTTGCCACTGTAGCCTCTGGCTTGCTTAGTTGGGAACACCTGATTTCTAGAAACTGTCGTCGTTTTGACTACAGAGAGCATCTCTGCATTTGATAAATAAATAGTTTCATTCTCGTCATTATACAATACCATCACTCTGTTCTCCTATTTGATGTTCAGTGCTTTGCTACAATCTGTATCGTTAAAAGCGCTATATAAATAAAAGTTACTTGACTCGTTTAAATATCATTTAAATGTTCTGACAATATGGATTTCCATATTTGATTCACATGTCCTTGATTCCATTCAGTATTGATTAATTTGTCTTTTTTTAATTGTTGTTATCTATGAACATTAACATCCCCCCTGCTTGTTTGGGCATTTAACAATTTTTGAATTTTCAATGTGTTAAATCCCTTTTTTTCATATTAGTTGTTAAGATTGATGTGTATTGTAATTGGTAAAATGTGCTTGGAAAAACAAGATCAGAATATTAACCTAATAATTATGCACACAGAAGACTTTACTCATGGGTGGACAGAAAATGAGAATTCGTCACCACAAATGTCAGCTCCAATACAGTAATTTTCTGCAGATCAGGAATTGATTAGATGAGGCCGATCCCTATCCGATATTGTGCATATATAGTTAATTGTTAACCCCCACGAAAGCACAAAAAAAACACTGTAAAGCACCATAACGTTTTTTGTGCACTATATTTCAAGTGTTATAAAGCTGTTACATAGTTTAATGTGCGGCACAGACGAATATTTGTCATTAAATAGTCATTAAATAGTTATAAGTTCACATAAACTCTTCCCTCTGCTGTGGCTGTCTGTCATCTTCCATTCAGACTACACGTCATGTTCACTTACTTTAATCAGAAGGATAAAACTATCTTCAAGAGTGCACTGTAATGGAGGTTTAAAACTGGCTCAATAATTAATATTTTAATATTAATATTCCCTCTGTACTTTGAACATTGTTATGCAGACTGAGTGCTGTGCCTCTGTGCTGCCTCATTAAATAAGCCCTATTCGGACAGGACTAGTTTTCTTAACTACGTTTGAGCTTCGATCGTTATCACCTGACGTCCGTGATTTTCATGTACCATTTTGGACGGGATTTATGATCTTCGTGTTTATTACAGAGGTGGGCGTGTCTGTTTTGTACATCTGGGCGTCACAGAGATCACGCGCACTGTATGCGTGCATTGCTATACAGCAGTCATTCGGATGGTGAAGCTAAAAGTCTAGTACAGAAAAAAAAATGTTAATGTCTGGTTACTTTATTTTAACTATTATGTTTTTTATTTGTAGTAAACCCATGTTTAATTTTGATAATTAAAACATATGTAACCGAGTGCAGAAATTAACGTGAGTAATCTTACGTGATACTGATATTACAATAGCCAGTCTTAACTCAGAGGATCACTGAGTTTGCTGAAAAACAGTAGGTAATTTGCTCTGGAATTATCACAGAGGTTGTGAGAGAAAAACACAGACATGGCAGATTCGGACGGGATTAAAATCACCAAGTACATCTGTGAAACAAACCTTTCCTCTTATGACCCCAGGTAAAACTAGTCCCGTCCGAATAGGGCTCATGTAGTAGATCTTAACTTTCTATCCTTTCTTAACATCCAGCCAAGTGAAGCAAGTGAAGACTTCAGAAGAGCAAAAACAGAGGGTTCACCACAAGGTGCAAACAAGGCCAGATTAGTCATTTTCAAAATAGTTTTTTTTTCTAAAATTCACTTCTTGATATTTTTCTTTGGATGGCTCAAATTAAGATCAATCTGCACTAGAATGACAGGAAGAAAAAGACATGGAGAGGGCTTGGAACAACTCATGAGCCAAAGCATACAAATGAATATGTTATTACGTATATGTAATATATACTGTATGTACATCTACTATTATGAGGTGCCAAACAGGAAATAATCATATAAAAACGTAATTATAGAGACCTAAATTTGAATATATAAATATAAATTGAGAATATATATATATAAAATATAAATTGAGAATATATATTATCTGTCTCTCTCTCTCTCTCTCTCTCACACACACATATATATATACATATAGTTACAATCCTGAATATATAAATGTAAATTGTAACTATATAAGTCTGAATATATTGTTATGTCTGAATATATAGAAGCAAATGTAAAAATAGGAGAGATACTCCTATGATGCTACGTAATGATACTGGAGCAATTTTAAAGGGACTGACATACCTGGATCATACAGGAGTCTAAGGCGGAGGTCCGGGTGGGTAATCACACCCACTGGCCCGGCGAGTAGGTAAGGCTTGGTCGGCGGTGGCGATTAGCTTGGTGGACCTGGTGTCAAACAGCTTGTTGCAAGTGAGTGTGCACCCGGTTACATACACTACCGTTCAAAAATTTAGGGTCAGTAAGATATTTAATGGTTTTTAAAGATGTTTCTTATGCTCATCAAGGTTGCATTTATTAGATTGAAAATCCAGAAAATACTTTAATATTGTGAAATATTATTTCAATTTAAAATAACTGCTTTCTGTGTGAATATATTTTAAAATGTAATTTATTCCTGTGATACAATGGATCATTACTCCAGTCTTCAATGTCACATGATCCTTTTAGAAATCATTCTAATATGCAGATTTTTTATTATCAGTGTTGGAAACAGTTGAGCTGCTTTATAGTTGTTACGATGCGGAGAGATGACGACGAGGCATGCAAATTCAAATGCAGAGTGTTTATTGACAACAGGGCAAACACAGACAGGCTGGGTCATCACCGGCATTCAAAAATGGCCGAGGCAAAGAAAGAGAGTACTCAGTGTCCAAGCGTGGGTTGAAAACGAACGGCAAACAGAGTCCAAAAAAAGAGAGGCAAAAGCAATAGTCCAAACAAGAGCAGGGGTCAGTAACAATAAATCCAGACAGGGAAACCAGGACACGAAAGTACACAAACGAAAATACAGGACAGGTTGACAGTGCAATGGACCATGGGGACAGACAAACATTTCCGGGTTTTATACACATGTAACTAGGTCAAGGGGTGGAGCAAACAATCAAACACCTAGACAACAAACGAGTGGGCAGAGATATGAGTTTGTGGCAATGAGTCCAAAATAAACACAAAACACACATAGTCTGCTGGGCGCTGGGCGCTGGAGTGCCATCCAGTGGCCTGAGCTGGCACCTCCAGCTGATCGTGACAATAGTTTGTTTAGGATTCTTTAATAATTAAAATATATATAAGAGAAGCATATTTAAAATGGATAATAATGTTAAAACTACTGTTACAGTAGTTTACTGTTACACTACTGTTCAAAAGTTTGGGATCAGTAAATTTTTATTCTTTCTTCTTTGAAAGAAATTAATACTTTTATAAACCAAGGATCTGTTAAATGAACAAAAAAGACATAGCATAGATTTACATTTTAGAAAAGTTTTATATTTGGTAAAAAACTTAAAACCTATAAATTACATTTTAAAATATATTCACATATTATTATAAATTGAAATAATATTTCACAATATTAATTTTTTTTTCTGAATTTTTAATCTAATAAATGCAGCCTTGATGAGAATAAGAAGCATCTTTAAAACCATTAAATATCTTACTGACCACAAATTTTTGAATGGTAGTGTACTCTGCTGAAGCCATTCGGTCACTGACGGCAGTTCGCTGGGCTTCCCGGACCAGGAAAACAGGGGAGGTTGAAAGCCAAGTATACATTTGAATGGGGTCAAGCCAGTTGCAGGTCTTAGTAGATAATTTTGTGCATATTCTGCCCAGAACAGAAAGCGAGGCCTGGCTTTAGCAGTATGAGCAAAGGAAACATATGATGTCCTGATTAAGATATTGCATGTGATATTTCCATGTGAATTGGGCAGGTCGGTGATAAAGTCCACTGTGATTTGAGACTAGGGTCATTTAGTCAGAGGCAGGGGTTGAAGGAGACCAGCATGACGCTGACAGAGTGATTTGGTGGTTTGGCAGATACCTAAATGCCCCGAACTGGGAGATTCATAAAGATGAAAAGATCTTTTTTCTCTAGGACCTCTTCATCGTAAGCACAGATCAGAGACAGATCCTGCTTAGGCTTTAGAGGCCCTAAGACTCACAGCCCTCCACAAGTACTCATGGAGGGCTCCTACCCACCAACCTCCTGAGCTGTAGAGTGATGGGGGAGGAACCGCTGGAATTCACACTGTGTGGACACCTCTTTCTGACATCACAGTCCAATTTCTCCCATAGTAGATTTATGCTGATATCGTCCAAAACCACATTTTGCGAATGGGGTGTTTCCAAACTTTTGTAGGGCAGTATACATAATGAAGGACAGAGGTCCTAAAGACCATGTGCTACTGGAGAGATGAACTTTGTTCATGTAAGGCATCTTAAATCAACAAACTGTGCAAGTTTAGAATGGCAATTCCCGTTTGTTGCAAAGTGGAAGCCATGGAAAACCACTTCTGCCTTTTGTTGTTAGGATTTGTATTTCCTGATAGGAGTGTTCAACTCTGTTCTTCTAAAAGACTTACGACTGACAAAACACCCTTAACAAGGGGAACACACAAACTTAGGTGTACTGAACAGATACCAGAAACTTGGAGATTCTCCAACTGCCAGAAAGTACTGGAAGATAGCATATCCAAACATTTGGACTTTGCATGTCATTAGCAAGTTTTGTTTAGCTCTGTGACAGATGATCAGATGCTTGTGAAATTATGGACCAGTGTTGGAGTTTTGCATTAGCCTAAAATATTTTGAAGTCAATCAATCACTTTTATTTATATAGCGCTTTTAACAATGCAGATTGTAGCAAAGCACTGAACTCTGAAAAAATGATCGCCTCACACCCTGCTCCGTTCTCTGGATATCTCTCTCGCCTTTGCCTCCGATACTCTTGTTTACTGTCATCGATTTTGCCCATTTACCCTGCTACCTGAGAGTTGTTTTATTAACCCTCTGAGTTCGGCTGTCACGTCCGTGTGATTTTGGTCTTTTTTTTTCTTATCAGTGTAAAAGACACTAATATAACTCTGTTGATTTTGGTCACACAAGTAAGTGTTATATACCATTTGAATCTCTTAAATGTCTACTTTTTTTAAGTCCACTCTCAGTAACAACAAAGTGTGTGCTTTTGCAAAATAAGGAAAATAAAAAGTGTGCACGATTTTTCTTTGTTCTCTTGTTTTTAAAAAGCCTTAAATAAAAAAAATTGTAACTCCGCGAAGACAGGAAACAAAACAAACAGCGCTGACTTCAGCAAAGAAGATAGCAGATGGATTTACCTTAAGATGCGGCGTGCAATCTGTTCCAGTCACTCTCATGAGTAAGTACTGTTTGTTTTTGTATGAGTTTGTGTGGTATTGTGTGCTTTTGGTTTTTCGCCAAACTATACCTCACTAAAATGTCTGAATTTGAGTGAAGCATGTTGAATAAGGCTATATGCTGTTAGCCTACTGTGTTCTGTAATATAATTATAAGATATAAAAACAATATCACGAGTGCATGATGAATGCTGCTTGACGTTTTATTGTTTGTTTTTCTTAAAGAATCTTCTGCACATGGATTCATATGCTCTCTATCTCGTTCATGACAAAAACAGAGTGATGGTAATGTATAATGACGAGAATTAAACTATTTATTTATCAAATGTCTCTGTAGTCAAGATGACTATAGTCACTAGAAGTCAGGTGTCCCTTGTTACACTGTGATTACTGAGTAGACATTATAATGAATGCATAATGCATTATAAAAAAAACTTATAATGTGTTATAACATCTACTTAAATAATCATAAAAACAATTATAATTCATTATAATATAAGTATTTGAAAAAAATTGTATTGTTAATATGGGCTGTCAAAAATAATGCGTTAACAACGTTAGTTATTTTTTGTCGTTAATTAAGTTTTTTTAATGCATTTCATGCATGCGCAGTGTGACTAATTATTTGTCAGGAAAGTGGGACAACAATTACCTCAGAGTAACTGCACTTTACATCAGTGACATGTGGGTACTGAAGTTTTTTACACTGACTATATTAAAAACTGAGGAGCGTCATTTTGCGGAGGCTTATAAAGAATAGTTCCTGTCTGTTGCACGTAATGTGGGCAAAACGACAACCATTGGAACTGACAGTGCACGCAACATGGTTGGCGCAATTCGTCTTACACGTTATAAACACATGAACTGTGTCGCTTTGTGAATGCTTTGGCCAAGGCAGCGCGTAGCAGGAGCAGAGCAGGAGCAGCACTGCCACGTGCGAGTTTCAACGCAGAGTCTATTTTATCTTGGATTTCAAAGCATAATCTATTTAATCTAGCATCTGCATGCAAGCCTTCTGTTGTATGGCAAAATGTAGTATTGTGAGGAGGGTCTGACATCCTTTTTCCTTGTAGACCCTGCTGTTTTTTATTTTTTTATTTTTATTATACACATATTGAAAACTTTGCTCAAGTTTAAGTTGTGTAAACTGTAATATAGACAGTTGCATAACAAAGTATGCTGGCTGTGACATAAATCAAAGCACATGGCACACAGTGTTCGGAGAAGAACGCTGGAAAATACGAAAAAAAAAAGATGCTTGTCTATAGCCTTCTGCAGTACAAGCCTCGGTTCAGCTACGCATGACAAACGCTGCCAGTGTGATGAAAGCACAATCGGCGCACACTGCTTACGTGTGCAGTGTGAAACTGGCGTAAAGGTAAAAGATTGTTCTCATTGCAAAGAAAAATACTATGGTATGTATCAGCTTGATTTTTGATGTTAATAAACAGACAAATTATGAAAATTATGTATCTGTGTCCTGTTATTTATCTTTTAGTATGCATTTCAGGGAAAAAAAATGGTTAGGATTCAGGTGTAGTTGCAAATAGTGGTTGATCATAATTAATCCACTAAAAATCCTGACTATTTTGATGAAAAATTTTAATCATTTGACAGCCCTAATCATTACTTATAAGTGGTATTTGTCTGCTTTAAGTAAAATGGCAATTAATGATACTTGCTGTATAATGCATAATGCATATAATGACAATGAGAAATAATCCATTGTAACTGAATGAATCGTGTTCACTGTGTGTTATAAATTATCATACTCCTAAAAGCTATAACCTCAAATAAGTAAATATTATAACACATTAAAACTGTTATGAATATTCATGAGATAATATAACATATTATAACGTTATTTATTATGCATTCATTATAATGCCTTAAAAATACCCTTATAATGTATTTTAAATACAGGCATCATAGAAACTGGTACCTACAATTCTTACCCTTAGTTTTTCAATGCTACCCTCTCCAGACCTAATATAGATATGTCAATCATGGTGCTGTCACAGGCAACAAAAACAGCTGCACACTGACTGACAGCTTACATCTGCCATTTAAACAGTTCTCAATTAATCCTGCTTCTTAATGTAAAATGTCTTTGACGCATAAAAGATGAGTATTTGATCTTTTGAAAAAGTTTTAAACATCGAATGCACAACTTACCCACTGCAGAGACCAGCCCTTTTGGAAATCTCATCCTTGCCTTATTCACTGTCAACAAAAAAATTCTAGTGCCCTTTAAATGTAGACATCCAAATCCTCTCAGAACGACCTCTCCTTTTCTTTTCTTTTCTACTGTTGTTAAACCTGCGCTTAAAAGTATAAACAAGCAAACTGATACTTCCACCACGAAGTGACCTGTGTGCTACTGCGCCAGAGTCTGGATTTCAGCTGACTGTGCTGGAATCAAAGCTGTTGACATAGCTCCCTCCCTCTCTCACACTGTTCTCTTGTCTCTCTCTCTCACTCCCTCCTCTCCCTATTCCCTTCTCTGGAATTCAGGCTAAGCACATGGAGTGAGAAAGCATGAGAAGGAATGACACTTCTAATGTCACTAAAGCCTCCCTCTAGTCATATTCCTGCATGTTCTCACCATTTTTAATATTTTTTTGTAAAGCAGATCTAAACATGCATGAACCAAAAAAATCTTAGCTGAATGTCAGATTTACTTACCTTATTATATATATATTATATATATATAATTTTACATCTAGGAAACATGTCTACCATGAGCCATTCATAATAATTTGCCGTTTGGAGAGCAGGGGTGTCAAATTCAGGTCCTGGAGGCCCACAGCTTTGTATAGTTTAGTTCCAGCCCTGCTCCAACACACAAATCATAGTTTTCAAATAAATCTAAAGTACCTGATTAGCTGGATCAGGTGTGTTTAATTAGGACTGGAGCTAAAGAAGGCCAAGTTTATGTCAGTTTTACGATGCATACACACTAGAACACTGAGTGTTTGAATGCATAGAATGCATAAGCTAATTTAAAACCAGTGTAGCAAGAAACATACAGACATAGAAAGAGATATTGTAAATTTCAAATATAGTTGCAGTCATTGCAGTCCAGTTACCAATAGCCCACATGGATAATTAGCATTCTAATTTAAATATTTATTTATTTTAGTATTTTAATAAGTCTATCTCAGAAAAAACATTATACATTTAAATTTAGATTAATTGCATGTCAACAAGTAGATATTGAAAGATTTGCTTTACTTGTTTGCTTGTTATATTAGCCTGAAAAAAGGATTCTATTTGCAGAGTATAAATATTTTATGTTACAGTCTTTAATACAGTTTTGGAAACCAGACAAAATACAGTTCAAAGTACAGATTTTGGGTATTAGACAATATTTAAAGGTACTGTAAGTAGGATTGACACCGAGTGGTTGAACTAGGTATTGCAGTTAAAATTCAAAATATTGGAGATGTTTTTTTCTGTCTCAGACTTGACGCACAGGCAGGTTGCCAAATTGAAGACAGCAACTAGAACAGGCACAATTACGATGGAATGCGCTGTGTTTATGCAGAGCAGGCAACCTGGATGGCGAAACACTACTGACTTCGTGATTGGGAGATA
>JAUMHI010000219.1:31058-43913 GCA_032359435.1 Enteromius unitaeniatus | reverse complement strand
GATCTTTAAGTCCATCTCATGAAAAATCGGAGCAGAAACAAAGGTGTTGCGTTTATATTTTTGTTGAGTGTATATATGTATATGCATATATATGTATATGTGTATATTATGTTATTATGGGAAAACAGGATATAAACTAATTTATAGTCTCACTGTAATCGGGAAAATTATTGATTTACATTTCTACTTAAACTAAAGCCATTTCAGCTATTGTTTGTATTTTGCTATAAAACCGCCAGAATTTAAAAGCAGAGGATATCTGCAAGAGGTGCAATAGATTATACCTGCAATAATCTATAATCTATACCTGCAATAGTTTAACAGCAATATTTTTTTAATTGCGCGATAAGAGTCTCGCGTTAACGCCGATAACGGCCCACCACTAATATGTGTGTGAATCATCGTAATTAATTTTTACACTTATATTCAGTATGTGTCTGTCGTGCTCTTTAACCAATGAGGTGTTAAAATAAATTTGAATACAAAAAATGTATTAGTACTGTAGAAACAAAAGAGTATTGGTCAAACATACAATTGTAATCAAACAAGTTACCAAACATTATAAACATATTATGTGCAAAGTCCTGCATGAATTCAAAATAAAACAGCAGCTGAACCCCAGAATAAACTAATACAAAGTTAATTATGCATTCTATATTGTTTACCATATTATTCATTTTTAAGCAGAAATATTTATTTATATAAATAAATTTATATTAATCTTTAGAAGTACTACGTGATCGAGCGGTTTGTTGTTTTTTTTTTGTTTTTTTTTTTATGAACCGTGCCACCCCTACCGTTTACATTCATGTAATACGTAATCCTGAATGTTAATCAAAACGGATCATTTTAAATCATTTTGTGACTAATTCTCCATTCAAGATTAACTAACTCACGCTGTGTGAAATGTGCTATGTGTGTGCGCTTCAGTGTCTGCGCTCAGAAACCGGACTGAATTGTGTTCTCTCTTCCAACTCCAAACATATCCATATGCCTGCTCTTCTCTTAACCCTTGAAACTTATATTGCAATGTAACACTGCTTTAGTTAGACTACTTTGAAGACAATAGACAGGTCTGACAAATAGAGATTTACTTTGATGACTGCAGCGCGCGGACAGAGTCCTCATAATAAAGAGAATTTTGCTTCCAAATCCAAAGTCTTTCTCCTGGTCTCTCTGAAAGAAGTTTCACAACACAGCAAATGTATAATAGCTTATAAATACAGTTCATGTACTTATCTAACCTCTGAACCAGGCAGCACATCCGTTCTGAAATAATATCATCCCAATCGTCCCTCCATAACATTTTTGTCTCGTTTTAATTCGTTGATGAAAATGTCAATAGATTTTCGTCATACAAAATACACCACTGGCCTTATTGATTTTCTAAAATGGTTACCACACAATAAAAATATTAAAACCAAAAATCTTTTGCTTAGAAATGTTACTTCTTGAAGTTCATTAAATGCAGTCTTTCTGCTAAAACAAAATAGTTCCTGACAGCAACAGTTAACTGAATGTTCCGAACATGCCTGTCATTTAATGAAGCTTAAATAAAAATAGAAAATAGCTGATCAACTGCTATATAATTTATTATTATACACATACATTATTTATGTATTTATTTCATGATTTAATGCCATGCCAGCATTCAAAACAACTGCAAAGCCAATATAGAAATTTAACAAGTACAAATATACATAATATACATAATAAATAAAAATAATAAAAATATTAAAAACAAAAGTGGTAAAAACAAAAAAATCAGCTTATCTCTCAAAATGAGAAAACATCTGTTAATAGAGCAATTTGCAGCACTGCGACTATGCAAGTGTCACTGCAGTGTAAAGCGATGGACAGAGGAAGCCATATCTGAAATAGAAAATTAATAAATACAGTAACATTCCCTTCTCATGTCAGGAACATTTGACACACATCAATATATATCTGCATGAGAAGCATTTAGACAGGGAAAGACAAGGACATGTTTTCAAATTTAAAGATGTAAAATGCAACATAACAGCAGCAGGGGTCATTCATACTTCATTAATTTAAAAAAATGAAAAAACATTACATTTTTCCACAATACATTATACACAGAACAGCTTTAATGCTGTGTTATTGATTGTTTATGTTGCTAAGGGTGTTGCTCAGTTAGTGATAAGTTAGTTAGTGATTCACTGGGTGAAGTAGTCATAGCCAAGATGTATCATGGATAAAACACTGACCAAACAGAATCGAGGAATGGAACTGTTTTATGAATAATATATTGATCAGTACATTTGTTAATTGTGTCATTCGTTGTTGAAAACAAATAGGCTTTTCTGTTTACAAAAGTGATTATTTTTAAAAGTAAAAAGCTCTTGTCGCCATCTATTGGCGGAGAAATGTCATCATGTCTTGGTACTAAATGCTATTATTGAATAATATAATTAGTTATATTATTAGATATGCAGCATTGTGTTTAAATAAACAATGAAAAGATATGGGCAAAACAATGCTCTGGAACAAAAAATTGTTTAATGAGACCAAAGTCTGGTTGTTAGATTTACCCAAAATAATATATATCTCATGTTTAACCACTATAGAGACATCAGAGCCAGCTGTAAATTCCAGGGCCCAGTTTTTCAAAAAATTTAATCTGGATCAAATTGGTCCGGATTTGGAAATCCCATGTTTTGCTATCCAGAATTAACTGATCTATCTTCTTTTTTTAAAGGAACATAGGGTTGGATCACTGTGATCCAAATATCAAATTTCAGGTTTACCAAATCCTGTTTACCATAGCCTTAAATGTAACCAACAGTGTAGCCTACTGGCTTAGCAAAAAGCAACAGGTAGGCAAAATACCAGTGGTCACAAATAGCCATTGTTTTTGTTTTAATTCTAAGAAACAAAAACACTGCAAAAAATCCATTGTTGGTGGATGGAGCAAGACATGATGTCCCAGATGTGCTCAAATGGATTTAGGTCTGGGGAATGGCGGGCCAGTCCATAGCATCAATGACTTCATCTTGCAAGAATTGCTGACACACTCCAGCTGCATGAGGTCTAGCAATGTCATGCATTAGGAGGAACCCAAGGTCAACCGCACTGGCATACGGTCTCACAAGGGGTCTGAGTATCTCATCTTGGTACCTAATGGCAGTCAGGCTACCTCTGGCGAGCACGTGGAGGGCTGTGCGGCCCTCCAAAGAGATGCCATCCCACACCATTACTGACCCACTGCCCTCATGCTGGAGGATGTTGCTCAGTGTGAACCTGCTTTCATTTGTGAAGAGCACAGGGTGCCAGTGGCGAACTTGCCAATCTTGGTGTTCTCTGGCAAACGGCAAACGTACATATGTATGTACATACATATCTATCTATCTATCTATCTCTATATGTGTACACAAATATATGTATATATATGTCTACTCTCTACTACTCAGGATCTACTCTCTGCTGTCTCTGTGAACTTGAGCATGAAACACCACAAATACATTTGCCTTACAGACGTATACATTTTCTATACAGTGTGGAATGTTTCTTTCAAACAAAATAAAATGGAAAACAAATAATATCAGATTATGTAATCCGTATGAAACATGCATACAAGCACATCACTACTGTAAAGATGTGTCGTCAACTTCATCTCTTAAATGAGAACAAAGAAAGCAGAACCATGTGTTCAAAAGGCCAGATTTGAGCTTTAGATGTTTTAAACTGTGCAGGTTTAGCCCATGCAGCGCTTGCGTTAACGGCCTTTCACTGCGCAGGTTTTGGAGACTCTATGGAAACAAAGACACCAAAATGCAATCATGCTTAAATTAGCTTCTGTACTACTTATGAAGTTGTTTAAGTAGATTTGCAATTAGTATTATAAACAGTTGGCCTTCGTAAAATATGGGACAAATCGCGTCCTGTATTGATCTGATACGGGAAGCATCATTTTACCTTTAAGTATGGGACAATTCCGTATTTTAAACAAAGTAGACCTCCCCGATATAAGGTGCTGTTTTTAAATTACAGAGCATGAAAAACTGCATAAAGCCAATACTCCAAAAGCACAAAGTAGCACTACCCGATGCATCTGCGAGCTGCACGTCAAAGCAGAGTCTCCTGCAAAGCGCTAAAGAATGTGTCATGCTTCTGCCATGATTCATAAGAGATAAACAGCACAAGTGTTTTTCTTTTTTTTCTTTTTACATTTTATAGTTTATCACCACTTATTTATTTTAAAATATATGTAAATATAAATATAAATATAATGGGGACCATGGTTTTACTTGTGACCACCATCATAAAATACTACTCAGTTAAACTCTATTACTTTGGTACTTTGTACATGTTTAGTTCTAATGAATTTTAAATTAAGTAAAAATGTTAACTCAATAAGGGCCTGATTTTAAGATTACTAGGCCTATCAGTGTCTTATATAAATTAGGTGCTTCTTATTTACAAACAATAAAGTTCTAAAAAGGAGATACACACAAAAATGTAAATGGTCATCATTTACTCAACATCATATCATTCCAAACCTGAATTTCTGTATGAAAATCTTTCTCCTGTAGAAAATAATAATAATCCAACAGAAAGCCCCATGACCACCCATCACCCCAATGTAATTTTGAGGGGGGCCCCATAGCAGATAGATATATATATTAGTTCACACATAAACACTGAAGTGAAGCGTTCATGTCCTATGGTGCAAAAAACAGAGAAAAAGAAAGACACATCATGATAACATTACTGGCCTAACCACAATGACAAACTTCAACTCTTATCATACAGCAGTTTATGTGGCCATGTGACCTTCACTGCAGTTAGTTTTCCATTTCACAATACAAACTGTTTCAGAATAGTTTTATAAGAAAGTACTGCTGGAAAATGCAAATTAAATATTTAACATGTCAATGGTTTTTTAAATCACACAAATAGGCATTAAACTACTGCATGCAAAAGTGCTGTTATATGCTTTGTAGCAATCAGCCATCCTGTTAGGCTTGACGTGACAGATCACAAAGCTGACAATGCAAAAATGTTTGGTCATAACATAAAATCACTGGCCCTGGCCCATAAATATAGATGGTGATAAGACGTTTCAGTTATGATACTTAGAAATAATAAGACATGACTAAGACATGTATAAATATATAATGCAAGCTCCGTAACTAATTATACTAAGCAGAACTGAATCAGTTACAGCATTTATTTATATCCCACCATGCTTTCCTTTGCAAGGAGAGTAAATGTTGAAGTTAACAGTTGGTTTGCTGTATGGGTTTTGCACAAAATGTATCTATTAGATGATTTGGGATTTGTTAGTGTCTACTGTCATTATGTTGGAATTAAAAAGGACTTGGGCAAAAGCATGTTAATCTTTCTCTATACTGCGTATTTGTGCTTTAGTTTGAAGTAGCTATAGAGTTCTAGAAGAGAATAATGATTTTAATCAATACAGTTAAACAGTTAAAAAACTCGACTATTTTATGTTGAATTGTATTTAGAGAAAAATCTTTTTTTAGAACTTATAACTACTGGTTTGTAGAACTTACATAATTAATTGAATTGTGGTATGTTACATTTTTAAAACACCCTCAATACCACTAATGAGGTGAGAATCTTGAACAAGGCACCAAATAAATATAATATAATAACAATAAACATAATATTACGGGTACTGCATTTTAACTGAATCTATGTCAGAACATCTTCTGTAGACATTTTTTACATTTCTGAAAAATCTTAGAATATAATCAGTTTTTAATGGATTAACCGTTATCTCTTTATCATACATTTATTTATTTAGGAAGCTGCTACAGCAGTTTGTTGTTTGGAAGTTACATTCAAAAAAAAATCCATATTAGAAATTTTTGGTTTTAGCATAGGCTCTTAATGTAAAATTCCAAAAACAAACTTCACAGTTTTATGACCTCAGCACTTGATTACTGTGTACTAATGAGTGGATATACAGGTTTTTTTAAAGAAAATTCAACAGGTCCAAATTGCTAAAGTTACAGAGAGCTACATACTCAAATATTGTCATATTAGCCCAGTTTTATCAACATATTTACTGGCTGCAACTGTTCGTATTACCTATGAAAAATAGAAAAAAACTAATTTACACCAATGTTCAGAGCAATATTTCCCATGAATGACAACAGGTGTGAACATGAAACTTGTTTTTTTGAAAGAACATATTGTTATTGATAAAATATAAAACAAAATAAGATGGGGTTTTGCCTCATTTTTCTGTAATGATTTTTTTAAATGATTTTGATGATTCCAGCGTGAATGACCCACCTGCCTGGAAGCTCAACATATACTTATGCTGCTTAGGCAACTCGTAACTTGTGTTTTTCCAACCTCTTCCACCCATGAACTTGTACTAGATCGATTTACTCCGTTCTGAGCTCTGATGTCACAGCCCGTGAAACAATAATGGCAGCCCTACAGGTACAATAAATAAAATGTAGTGTATAAAAGCTTCTCTTGCCTTATGGGCCATTTTCCCTTCTCCATTTCCCTCAAATAAGCAAAGAAAGCACCTTTGGTGACAGAATCGTTGGTACACATGCACATCTAAATCAAAAGCAGTTTACATACAGTACTTTCAGCTGTAAAATTTACAAATGTGTACAAATCTTTCCATCAGTGGTTGCTGATCATATTTTAGGCTGGCCGCACTCAAAAGGATTTTAAGGCAAATTTTAAGCACAATTTGCACCCCTGACAATCAGGAGATTAGAGCCTAATTTGCGACGAGATGGAGTGTCATAAATATCAAACATGTTTGATATTTATGACTTTTGATCGGGCTGCCTCTGACATGATACCTATGCTGGCCAAAGAAAATGAACAAGTGTCACCTACCGAATGTTGTATGCCTCTATAGCTGAAACTTGGCAGCCACAAACATGCCATGAAAGCACAGAACATGACCCATATTGTTTCTAAACTTTGTTTGTCACTGTGAAACAGAAAGCGGGCCAGGAGAGCCAGATGACAACATTGATTGTCTTTTTTTTGTTTATCTTCTCTAGTTTGATCTCAGGAGTGTCCATAGGATCACTTGTCACTGTGAAATCAGTTATTCCTACAGTTAACAAGTTAGTTGTCTCAAAGTCTAGTGTGTGCCTTTAGAGGGTTATAATGTTCAAAATATTTACACTTATGTAAAACAATAAGAAAGAATGTGTAATTCAAACTACTACATCACAATTCTGATCAATCAGCATTAACAGTTGCTGCTATTGATTGAGGAGATCACCACAAACTTTGAGTCTTCTCTATTTCCATTCTCCTCTAAACTTTTTTTTCACAGGACAGCATTTTCACATGAAGCTTTTTCTTAATAAAAAAAAGACGTTTTTAAAATGTAATCAAGTTTATGAGTTCATGTTAACATAAATCTGATGCATGGTGGTGTTTCTTCAGGTGTTCCTTATCACAAAACCTGTTGCTCAGGTTCTTATTTGAAAGAAGTCTGAGCAAAAACAAGGACAAAACATGGCAAAATATTTTTGTTTTTCAATATTATAGATATAGTAGATCAGACTGAAGATGGAGAATAAAATCTTTCAATAAGTACTTGAGTCTTTGATTCTTTTCCTCTCTCAGTGCAATCATATGGATATTGAAGATTGGCATTTAAAGTCTGGTTTGTTAAAAATTCGGTAATCCTTTAAATGTCTGCCACCAGAAGTCACCCCACAACGGAATGAAAAGTTACGATATACAATAAAAAAATATTCATATAACCTAAAAAAAGAAATTTGTATACATTTGTACATCTGTATAGTTACATGTACATAACATATACATTTTAGATAATATCAATGTGTCAGTCTTGTTCATCTTAGTGTGAAACTAAAGTAAATGGACAGTATGTGGTATAGGAACATATTTAATGTAAATATGCAAATAAGCTAAAGCAGCAAAGTAATGATGCTTTAAATAACTTTAAACAGGTTATCAAGCCCTTCTCTTTCTGATAAAATACTATATCTATGGAACAAATAAATAAATACAAATGTAAAACAAACCAAAAATAAATAATCATAAAAACAAACAAAAAAAGACACCAGACTAAACCTAAACTGTATAGCAATGTGAATTACATCCATAAAATGACTGTAAATGCATTCTTCATGCCAACACCTTTATAAACCTGAAATTCTTGTAACGCTTGAAGAGTGAATGAACAGTTTCAAATAGATGGATCTTCTGGCAAATAACTTTTTCAGAGGTGACCATCAAATATAACATTTCTCTTTTCTGTAGTGCTGCCTGTTCATTGCATACTTTTTATTTATTGCTTTAAATTCATTCAAGTTCACGTTCTTAAATAGAATCATAAAAGGATGACAGTCCAGACAAGAACGCTTTTAACCCTAGAGCAGATGAAAGTTAATTATTTAGCAAACAGGTTTTTCACAGATGAGTAATTTTAGTGTTATACAGTTCTATCATTACAGATAAGCTAACTTGGTTTATAGAGACTATGAATTTAAAAGCCTAAACCGATAGTATAAACAACAAAATAACAATCTTGCGACACAACCTTAGTTTGTTCTACAGCGAGGTTGTCATGTGATTGAAACTGCACATATTTCATAAAACAGTGCAACTTTCACAAGCCATTGCACAACCCTGTAATTTCTGGTAATTATGTGGATAATCTAATATCCATTATTGTAAGTAATACATTTAAAAAACAACTGCAACAATTTTTTGCTGCACTGGTTGTATTTAGGAATCATACAGCTTCCTCAGTTGACAAATTTGCCACTAACACCACAAAGCTGTCTTTTAACCCACCCTGTTCCTCATGCTTCATAACAAAAGAGATGTGTGCACAGTTTGAAAAGGGTTATTTTACTAGGGGTAACACATAGAAAATACACTCAGATGCCAGTTAGATTAAGGGGATGGGACAGGAGAACATACTTGTTTCTACATGCATTTTTTTCTGGTTTCTTGCAAATGAATGAACCAAAGAGACACAAAGAGTGCCATTTCTGCACTTTTTGCCCAGTTCTAAAATGCTAAGATTCAACGCGTTTTGAATTGAAATAAAACATTTAATATTGCCATCATATAAGCAATTAACATCATCACACACTAACAGGTGTCTGTTCCCTAAACAGTACTACATGGACATTAATGTGGCAAACAATTATCCCATCACGTGTGCTACCTCAAAATGTTTAACGGTTAGGGTTATCAAATTCAAAATCTTAATAATAGTTAAAAGAGAAGGTGCAATAAACCTAACACCACCCACTTCAAGTGTCCTTCATATTACTAAAATTACTATAGTATATAAACGAATGCAATGCACAAGTTTCTCACAGATGGCGACAACTTAAATGTATTAAAACAACAGGAATGCTTTCGGTTTACACTCCAGCATGAAGACAAGTTGCAACAAGTAATTTCGCAGATTTGTTAGAACAAACGTCACTCAAACAGTAGTAATCCTACCTCTAGAATGTGGTCCAGGTCATCGTTTTTAAGACACGGATATTTTTTCAAGATTTCCTCCTTTTCTGCTTTATAATTTTTTACTGCAGCCTCCCAGTTAGGTTCCTCGATGACTTGGAAAATTGCTGCCCCAATAGACAAGTAGAAAATGATAGCCGAAGTCAGAAGGGGACCTTTGTCCACCATAATTAGCTTAAATGATGCGGAGTGACTTAAACAATTACTCTGACAGCGCCCACATTCTCACTATAAATTAACGCGAGTTCGACATTTTAGATATCTTAATGAAAATACGACAGAATTTATTGTTAGAGAAAAAAACACACATAAAAGAAACTGTATATCCAGCAAGTCGTCAACAAAGCGGTCCACGTGCGCCACTCGCACTGCTAGTGTAGCGCTCTAATGAAACCCTTGACTGATCTGTTAGCTTAACATGCGGTGAGAAAAGGAAGTTGGCCAAGATCCACCCCCTCTCTCACAGTCTCTATCATAACAACTGTTTTGTTTCAATATCACATTTTATTCACACATTTGTTTCCCTCACATTTTTTAAACGAACTAAACTAGTTACATTGTTTAACGAACTAGCTAACTTAGGCTGCTATTAAAACCACATATACAGTATGCATACCTTTTTCCATGAATATATTCTTCAACTTGCTCTAAAATAAGGTTGTTTTTTTTTCTTCTTTTTTTTAAGAAACATATGTCATGAAGCACCTTTTTATGTTAATCAATCCCTTTTATTTATATAGCGCTTTTAACAATACATGTTTAATTAATTAAATTTGATTTTAAAATTATCAAATAGGAGAAAAGAGTGAAGGTAATGTATAATGACATGAGATTAAACTATTTATTTATAAAATGCAGAGATGGTCTCTGTAATCCAAACAACGATAATCACTGGAAGTTTAGCTTTTCTGTTTGACTGTTGATTTGGAATGAAAGAATATTCCTAAAGTAGTCACATTATTTCTTAACTTCTATATCGCTGCTTTTAATCAGTCCTTTGTCTTTGTTCTCTTCAGGATATGAATTCACCCTCATTATACAGTCCCCCAAAAGTCCAAAAACCTCTGCCAGGTCAGCCAGGGCAGTTATTTAAGAGAGGAAGATTCTAAAAGAATCTGGAGATTAATACTTTTTCATGGCAATTTTTTTAAATGTACTTTGTGTGTGTATTTTGTGTGTGTTTTATCTCTTTTTTAAGCATTTGAAAAATGAAAAAGGCATGAAGATACAGAGTTAGACAGCTGTGTTCTTTTGTATGATGGGTTTACATTTTTTTTTACATTTTGTCTTATTAAAAATGTAAATCCTGAAAACTAATTTGGATAGGCCTACATTAGAAAGTGGAGGAAAAACAAAACAGTGTTTGCTAATATTCCATGCATGCCATTTTAACATACTGTAAAAGGCATGTTTTTAAGAATGTCAGTTATGCTGATTATGTATTGTGTTAACTTTTGAAGTCATTTTATACCACTCATTTTCATACTGACCGTTTAAAACTGGTTCTGTGAGATCTTGGGAGATTTATGGTTAGTTTTATATGTACTATAAATATTACTTCTTTAAGACAACACATGTCATTTTTCTGTGTGGTGTACTGTATATATAATAGCTGGTGTCTTGCAGTTAGGCTTATGGCCATGCACATTCAAGTTACATTGTTTCATTCTTCAGAAACAAAACCTGTTTCAAATTATGTTTACAAAAGGTGTGTGGATGAGTCACCCTTCTTCAAAGATACTTCTCAGGAACTGTTGACTAGGTATTTTTTCAGGTGTTAAAACATGTAGAAAGTGAATGTTTACAAATTATTGAGACTGTAGAAAGTTCACATTTTAGAAGTATTCTACAATATTGTAGGATAGGGTAGACTGAGAACAGTAGAGACTTTTTCTGCTTTTTTCATCACTACACAAAATCTAGATGCTGAAATTAATAGAATTTTCACACGATAATTATGTTTATATTTTCCATAATTAGCTCATAAACATAAGGTGCATTTTTGTACACCAGTGTGGTTGATCAAATGCCCAGTCGCCGTTGCTCTACCTGCAGGACCCTCCTGCACTCAGGCGACACCCACAGAGAGTGCGCTCTGACAGGGTCTGACTGCTCACACTCGTGTTCCCGAGTTCTCCCGTCTCCCCCGGTGAGGAAGAGACAGCGGGGCAGAGGATCTCAGCTCCTTAAGACCAGTGAGCTCACGTCGGCTCAGCCCCCACGTACCTCATCATCTCCTGTGAGAGAAGCCTCACCTGTCCTCTTTTTGAACGATTACCAGCATCCCTCCGCAGCTGCGTGTTACCTCATCTCGTTCGGCTACAGCGAGGACAGGCAGCAAGAAGATGCCATGTCGAATGCGGAGGAACTGTCGGGCTCAGGAGACCCCCTCTTGTCGTCTGAACTTGGCGCTGCAAAGCAAGGGATGAATGCCAAATTATTCCACATCCTCTGGGACCTGGGACTGGACTCCTCCCCAGGAGCCGTCACGGAGCCACCTGGAAAGTGGCCTCACGTGACACCAAAAAATGCTTTGACACAAGACAGACATGATCAGTAGGGAGCAGTCATGTATGATTTTCATTGGCATACTCTGATTAGGATCAGCTGAACCCAATCGCCTTGTGAGTATAAGTAGGTCAGCCAATCTAACTTTCATTAGCTTTTCGCTTTGGAGCAGAGCAGTTCATGCGAACGTTCCTGAAGCCATTTCTACTCTGCGAGCAATGGAGAAAGGCTGGTGTCATGGCGGTGCAGCAACGGTGGTTCCAGTCGCGTGGCATTTGCATCTGCATTTGTTTACCGAGCGGCCATCTTCCCTGTTTGCTTCAGCCTTTCACAAAAGCATGAACCAATGGACTTCCAGCCTCACTTCTGCCAGGACACAGGTAACATGCTCACACACGCACATACACATGCAGGCCACCCTCCGAACCGGCTCAGAGACGCTCGGACGGGACCCCTGTGTCCCCCCTCGCTGCCCCACCACCGGCACCCCTGTGGTCCCTATGGTGCCTCTTGCTCAGTTCTTAGATGCCTGGATAGGGCTCAGACCATCTCGATGGATCATCCGGACCATTCGGCTTGGTTATGCGATTCAGTTTGCCCGGCGTCCTTCCAGGTTCAGGGGCGTTCGCTTCACAATGGTGAGTGCAGACAATGCCCTTGTCCTATGTGCAGAAATTGCTACTCTTCTGATGAAGAAAGCAATAGAGCCGGTCCCTCCAACCGATATGAGGACAGGGTTTTACAGCCCGTACTTCATAGTGCCCAAGAAAGGTGGTGGGTTACAAGCGATCCTGGATCTGCGAGTCTTGAATCAAGCTCTTCACAGGCTTCTGTTCAAGATGTTGACGCCGAAACGCATTT
>JAUMHI010000219.1:10238-26094 GCA_032359435.1 Enteromius unitaeniatus | reverse complement strand
TTTTGAACATTATTATCCATTTTAAATAAATGCTTCTCTTTTTAATATTTTAATGATCAAAGAATCCTAAAAAAAACAACTATTAAGCAGCTCAACTGTTTCCAACACTGATAATAAAAAAAATCTGCATATTCGAATGATTTCTGAAAGGTACGAAATTGACATTGAAGACTGAAGTAATGATGCTTTGTATCACAGGAATAAATTACATTTTAAAATATATTCACACAGAAAACAATTATTTTAAATTTAATTAATATTTCACAATATTATAGTATTTTCTGGATTTTTTAATCTAACAAATACAGCCTTGATGAGCATAAAAAACATATTTAAAAAACATTAAATATCTTACTGACCCCAAAGGTTTGAACGGTAGTATATATGTACACAATGGGGCAGAAATGTATTTAGTCAGCCACCAATTGTGCAAGTTCTCCCACTTAAAAAGATGAGAGAATTCCTCTGTAAAATAAGTATTTGGTCACCAACAAGCAGCAAGCAAGATTTCTGGCTCTCACAGACCTGTAACTTCTTTAAAAGGCTCCCCTGTCCTTTACTCTATACCTGTATTAATGGCATCTGTTTGAACTTGTTATCAGTATAAAAGACACCTGTCCACAACCTCAACACTACCATGCTGGGAAGACTGAATTTGCAATAGGTAAGCAGCTTGGCGTGAAGAAATCAACTGTGGGAGCAATTATTAGAAAATGAAAGACATACAAGACCACTGATAATCTCCCTCAATCTGTGGCTCCACACAAGATCTCAAAGAGCTGGGACCAAAGTAACAAAGGCTACCATCAGTAACACACTGCGCCGCCAGGGACTCCAATCCTGCAGTGCCAGATGTGTCCCCCTGCTTAAGCCAGTACCATGTCCAGGCCTGTCTGAAGTTTGCTAGAGAGCATTTGTCTGAAGTTTGTTAGAGAGCATTTGGATGATCCCGAAGAGGATTGGGAGAATGTCATATAGTAGGATGAAACCAAAATAGAACTTTTGGTAAAAACTCAAATTGTTGTGTTGCTGAGTTGCATCCAAACAACACCATACCGAATACTGAATCTTTGGAGGGAGTTAAAGGTCCGTGTTGCCCAGCAACAGCCCAAAAACATTACTGCTCAAGAGGAGATCTGCATGGAGAAATGGGCCAAAATACCAGCAACAGTGTGTGAAAACCTTGTGAATACCTACAGAAAATGTTTGACCTCTGTACCTCAAGTACTGAGATGAAATTTTGTTACTGACCAAATACTTATTTATTTACCATAATTTGCAAATAAATTCTTTAAAAAAAAATCTGGATTTTTTTCCCCTCATTTTGTCTCATAGTTGAGGTATACCTATGATGAAAATTACAGGCCTCTCATCTTTTTTAAGTGGGAGAACTTGCGCAATTGAAGGCTGACTAAATACTTTTTTGCCCCACTGTATACATATAGTGGCACGATACACAAATGTTATGGTTCGTTATGTACCTCGGTACGGGGGGTACAGGGGTCACAATTTACATAAATAATAGTTTAGCATGCAGATACGTTACATCGCAAATATGAAAACCTATGGAATATTTGGATTTGTGCCAACTGAGAAAGGAAGGATAAACGAGCATAAAGCTCCATTTCACTAACACCGCAAATCTTTAAAGTATACTTCTTTGTCAGTCTGAGAGACGTGTTCAGAATCAGAGTCATACATACATACATAATATTAATTCATATTGGTGAAAAACAACATGTTACAACATTTAATGCACTTGCCTATCTCCAGTTCAAACGTAGTCAGAATGTCCCTAAAATTCAAGTTATGGGGCAAAATTTACCAAGTTTCGGTCACATATTTAAATCATATTTAAAGAGCAGGTCATATGGGTTTTTAAAAAAAATATCTTATTTACAGTTTGTAATGTAGCTGTCCTTCAATGTAAACAGTCTGCAAAGTTGTTAATGAAAAAAGTGCATGATAAAGAAAGATATTGTTTCTCAAAAGAAAAATTTACTCAGAATCTCAGAGTCGTTACGATTTAGAAACTTCTGCTCGTTACTGTATAGGTTACTAGGTAACATATTTGCATAATCCCCACTTGCCCACAAAATTAAAAAAAGTTAGAAAGTGTCTTGTATTTATTAAAGGGATAGTTCATCCAAGATGTAGGTGATTTTGTTTCCTCAGCAGAACACAAACAAAGAATTTTAACTTTAACCGTGGCAGTCTGGTAGTCATTTAATGGAAGTGGATGGGCACCAAACCTTTCAAAGTAAAAAAAAAACATGCACAAACAAATCCAAATTACACCCTATGGCTCCTGACGACACATTGATATCTTAAGACACTAAACTATTGTTTTTTTTGTGAGAAACTGAACAGTATTTATATAATTTTTTACCTCTGATAGACACTCATGTCCAAACCGTCTTGGGCTCGTGCTCAGCATGAGCAGAGCTCAGCAGAGCACAGAGATTGTGGGTATAGCGGCTATTCAAAATGGTAATTACTTGTGCTTATCCTGATTGTTCAAACCGAATTAAAGCTAAAAGATTATGTTCGCTTGCTCGAACTCATCCATGACTGTTGACTTTTCATCGATTCCCAACTTCTGAGCCTGATCGCTTGAAGTTATGATTGCTTGCTCTTCGGCTGGATAACATCACACCCATAAACCTAGTAAAATTGTGGAGAGTCTGCAGCGATCATTTTCCCCCTGATGATTAAAGACGAGGGGATCACATACGACGGTCATCTGCTGTGCCTTTGGTTTTTTCACATCGGGAAAGCGCCTCATACTGATTACGAGCCTGAGACGGTTTGGACATGGTTGTCTATCAGTGGTAAAAAATGATATAAATATGCTCATTTTCTCACAAAAAACGATCGTTTCGTGTCTTAAGACATCAATGTATCGTCACAAGCCACAGGGTGTAATTTGGATTTGTCTGTGCATGTTTTTTTTTTTACTTTGAAAGGTTTGGTGCCCATCCACTTCCATTAAATGACTACCAGACTGACACGGTTAAAGTTAAAAACCTTTGTTTGTGTTCTGCTGAGGAAACAAAGTCACCTACATTTTGGATGCCCTGGGGGTAAGCAAATAAACATCAAATTTAAATTTTTGTGTAAACTATCCCTTTAAGGATGATGATCATGAATCAGTGGTTAAAATTCATATATGTGAATTCATTCTCTGCCAGTGGAGGTGCTGTTATTGTGGTAAAGACTAGGTTTCCCTGGTAACGCTGTATACAAAGCAGCACTCCACTTGCAAACAAAGATTTATCAGACATTACAAGCAAGATGAAATGAAAATGACATCCAAAATTTCCTGAACACAGTCAGTTTCACAATACCTTATGAAAAAACTATTTGTGGTGAACAATCAAAACAAACTGGGCCAATTGACCAATCAGAGCAGAGTTGGCTTATGGAAGGGAGGGGTTTACAGACCTATAGTACATCAGAGTGACTCAGACACGTAAGATTCGATCAGAACATTGAAACATGAGGAGCCGAATTCCACAACGACACAGGATGTCGTATATCAGCGCAGGATGCCTCGTGTTCTAACTGAGGCAACAGACATTGTCACAGAACAGCTTGAACATTAACTCAAAGAATGCATATTGAGAATCCCAACTCTGAATGGAGATTGTCAATATTGTACAAATATTGAAGATAATTGTCAAAGACACAGGACAGCGACTCACTCTTCTTCAGCCACCACCCACTTCCCAAGGCTTCCACAACGACTGACTTCCAGCCAATCGGCAACATCGGCCAAACCCCTTTCGGCAACAAGGACCACAGAGGCAATTCCGTAGCACACAAAAGCAATGCAACTACAAACCTCCAGATTCAAGGTGAACTTAATATAAATGTTAACCTCATTGACAAACTCAATGCGAGAGTTAATCTTTGATTGATGGTTGTTCAAGTCGATGCAATAGCACCTATGCTGTAGAATTGGGATTTCATATTTTCATTCTCTTAAACTCACTCTTTCTTTCTTCTTGCAACTCGTATGAATGCGTGTGTTTGTGTTAGTTTAGTCTGTTTTAGGTTTATCCAATAAAGACATATTTATAATTGAAAAGAGAAGTATCTGTGTTTTGTGCTTACAAGTTAATGTCTTAAACTGCCGATCTTGCTACTGTGCTTATTAATAGTGTTTACACTATTATCTAGATTTTAATATCCAGCGCAGAATTGATGTTATACGGCTTGTTCAGTGAAACGCAGACCGACTCAGTGATCCGCTGTAAAACAGTGATTCTGTTCAAATTCCCTATAGAATCTTAAATGATTCCGATTTACTTTTATTTGTATATTTGAGCTAATTTTGTCCTTTCAGACCATAAGATCTGAATTGATTCAAAATCAATGCAAAATGATTCTAATATTAAAAGCATATTCTGTGAAAATTACAATGTTTTCTGACCTTAGAAAGGGTTCTCATTGTACTGCTGTGGTATTGAGTAAAAAAATTATTTTAACCACAGATTCTTGACTTCATCATCCTTAGGCGGTATTTATAAAAACACACTTGCTTTCACAGTGTCTTCTCCACATAATCCTGGGCCTCACTGAGACATGGATTCATCCAGATGACTCAGCAACCCCTGCTGCTTTGTCCAATCACTTCTGTTTCTCTCACACCCCTCGTCACACTGGGAGGGGTGGGGGTACCGGAATACTAATTTCTAATAAATGGAAATTCTCTCACCACTCTCTGCTCTGTAACCATCTCATTTGTATCCCATGCCATCACAATAACAGCTCCAATTAAACTCCAAGTTGTGGTCATCTACCACCCTCCTGGTCAACTAGACACTTTCCTAGATGAGCTGGATGGACTGCTATCTCCATTCCAAGAGGATGGCACTCAACTCTTACTCATTGGTGATTTTAACATTCATCTGGACAAGCCTTATGCTGCAGACTTTCACTCACTCATTGCTTCATTTGACCTAAACCGCCTTATTAACACAAGCACTTACACAGACCATTCTCTTACACACTTCCTGGCTGGTGAAATGATCTTCCCATTGCTATCCGAAATGCCAACTCCCTTACAACCTTCAAACGACTTCTGAAAACCCTTCTCTTTCAACACTATTTGACATAAAAAAAAAAATAAAAAAATTAACCCTACGCTTTCTTTCCCTTTCTAGCCTCCACTTATTTGATGATTGCCTGTTGTACAGTATTATGAGCACTTCCTAAGTTGTTTTTGCCTCTGTATGACTAATTGTTTGTCGTTTTCCCCACCTGTAAGTCGCTTTGGAAAAAAGCGTCTGCTAAATGTATAAATGTAAATGATGTATAGACTGACTAACGGAAGTGTTTGTGGGCAGATCAGACTTTGTTCGTATTTCAGGCAGGGATTATGCACATATGTTACGTAATGACATATACCAGTAACAGGCAGAAGATTAAAAAATGAAACGACTCATTAAGGCGCTTCTGAGTCAACTCTTTCTTTTCAGAGACAATATCTTTCTTTATCATGCACTTTTTTGATTAACAACTTCGCAGCCTGTTTACACTGACGGACAGCTACATTACAAACTGCAAATAAGATATTTTTTGAAAACCCATATTAGCTGCTCTTTCAATGGACTATACATAGAAACCCTTTACTTCAGCCATTTGAATGAATCAAATGCATGAATAAATGTCTCAATCATTAAGACATTAACCATTACCTACTGGCAGTTTTAGTTTATTATTTAGAGTAGAGTTTTAAAAAATATATATATATATATATTATAAATTTGACTAATCGCATTTCATGTAATTAATTAGATTAACATTTGTAATTTGATTTTCAGCCCTACTATAAAGATAGCAATATTAGCATCTACAAAAAAGTGGATGATATTGTATTATAAGTGCAGGCTTGTCTGCCGCTTTGAATTCTCTTTAAGCTTGTGATAACAGGATTGATTCTGTTTGGGTGTCAACAGGTGACAGGATAATGAACATAGAAAATGGTGTTATGTAACAGAAGTTATCCTCTTTTTGGCTCATTTTATTTTACAAGCTTATATGCTGAAATGTGATGTGAAATGCTGTGATGTTTCTTTATTTCACTGTCTGAAAAAATAACAAATTTCCAGCTAATCCTGAGTTTGAGAATAATAGATTTCAGTCAGGTGAGCAGTTTGAAGACCTGGGCTGCGTTCCACTCCACTTTTAGACAAGCACTTGCGAACTTCCCTAAACACATTTTGAAGTGCATTCCACTTTGCAAAGTGGATGAGGGAAGATTATATGGACAGACCCTCGATCTCTCGTTTTTGACAGAGGGAGCGAGTCTGCTTCACACTTCAGGCCACTCCATAGACCACAATGCAACATGATGATGACGTCATCACAGATTGGGGTGGGCATATATTAAATGCAAACAATTATATTAACTGCCTAAGCATATCTGTACACATATAGTATATACATATAATTTGTAAGGGGAAAATGTAAACGGTAAACCAACTGTTTAGCTGATTCTAAGTGATCAAGTGCTTAGGACGTTCCAGTTTAGCCCATTGCAAGGGCTCTGCAAGTAATGTGCAATCATGCAACGTAATCAGTGACGAACATCTGAGTGAACAAGACTCAGGGAAGGGAAGTTGGCAAGTGAAGGGCATTAGGCAAAACATCCATTAGAACTGCAGCAAAAGCCTGTCAATCTGTTTCACAGCCACAAATATTTAGATCACCTCAAACAAAGGTATGTGAATAAAACTTTTTTTTTTATTTGAAGTGCTGTAATATAATTAAAACATTAATATTTAAATATGAAATTCAGTTTTCACTGTACTAAGTAAAAAGTTTTTTTAAGACATGTATTCCCTTACTTCCAGACCCTGCATACCACTCAAAAACTGATCCTGCCAAGAAGCTTAAGTAACAGTACCTTGTATCAGGCGGAGTCTGAACATCCACTGGTTGAGGCAGTTCCAGTGTGTAGTCCAGTGTAATCATGTGAGGCTTGCTATTAACCCATAGCACTGAGGTGGAGATGTCCTGTTTTAGGTCACTCTGCAAAACAAGCAGATTATAAGAATTATTGGACTTTGACATATACGCAGACCAAGTCAGCCCCAGTTTCCCCATTACACAGAACAGGCCGCAACAAATATTCACTGGGGCAAAAAAAGTATTTAGTCAGTCACCAATTGTGCAAGTTCTCTGATTTAAAAAGAACAAAATGAGAAAAAAAATCCAGAAAATCACGTTGTAGGATTTTTAATGGATTAATTGGTAAATTCCTCTGTAAAATAAGTATTTGGTCACCTACAAACAAGCAAGATGTGGGGCTTTCACAGACCTGTTTACTTCCTGTACGGACCGGGTCAAAGTGACCCTAATTGGATTCAATGTAATTTTACAAAAAATACATTTTTTAAGTGAAAAAAAACATACAATCAAGTTCAATTAATACACTTTTAATATAAGTACTTTTCACACATTTCAAATAATTAATATATTAATTTATTATTATACTTTAAACGCATTAATTTGGATTAATTAATTAAACAAAAATAGCGCGTACATTTTTTTTAATGCATTTTAAAAATCTCACTTATTTTTGCACCGCAGAACGTAACTCACTGGATAAGTTTCAGCGGACTGATTATACTGGAGCACGAACTAGCTTTTCTACTGTTCTGAATAGGGATGTCCCGATCCCAATCGGTCGATCTGTTTGTGAGTTTTGGAAGTAAACACTTGTTCACTGACGAGCTGCGCAAATCCACGCTGATAATGAATATGTTTTTGCGCAGCTGTGTGTAGTATATACGGCTCAATGTGAAATCACGCACGGCACAATATTGGTCGGTTGGACTTGGATGAACAAAAAACCCCCCCAAAAAAAACAGTATTTTGTTGCTTAAGCTTATGTATTCAGTCATTATTCAATGGTATACTAAAAATCCATATGAAAAAACATACTTCTCACTGTTCTCAGGTCAAATATTTATATGCGATTAAAATGCGATTAATTTCGATTAATTAATTACAAAGCCTCTAAATAGCCTCGAATCCCAGCCCTAGATATTATATTTGTCTAATCCCAAAATAATCTTGACAAACTATATATCATTTGAAAGGTTTTGGTTTCTAGTTTTCATATTTGGTGAGAATCTCCATTTGTGATATGGTGCCAAACACACTTTTATTCTATATGTACATATGTTTTAGAGATTCAAAAGATTTAGAATTCACATCAGATATTCAAGTTACTTTCAAAAATATTTCTGAATAAGATGTCAACTTCATAAATACAAAAAAAAAAAATATGGAAAAATCGGGTTCATAGCGCCTGTATATCACCTAGTGGAAAGGTTTGGTTCTGCATCCACAACATATTTTTATCTCAAAAAAGGTTTATCCTAAAATCATTTGGGATACCAACCTAAACTTTGACACACAACTTGTTCAGATGATTGGCTCTTTGGATTTTGAGGCAAACATGCTTTGTAAATTTGCTATTTTATATCAAATATAAATTATATTTTTTTATTTGATATTTTCGTACATATAAACTTCTATAATTTTCAAAATTTACTTTTATAACAGTTTTGGTCAATTCTACAATAATCTGTGAGGTTTCAACTTTAAAACGATACCAATTTTGCATCTGTGCTCTGAAGTACTTAAGTTTTATAAAAATATTTAGCGGAAAAGTCATGTTATGTCAATGCTCAAAAGTGGGATTTACAGTTGAAAGGCTAAACAGTTTGGTCTTCACAAATTTGAAATTAAATGATGTTTACTAACAAATTTCAAGAGAAGCACGTACAAATGATGAACCAGCAGGAGCCTATCTTTGTATTACCTAATTAACCTATCACAATTACTGCTCCGGGTGTGTGTTCACGGTGTGTGTGTGTGTGCGTAGTTGATCACTTCTCACTGCTGTGTGTGTGCACTTGGATGGGTTAAATGCAGAGCACTAATTCCAAGTATGTGAAACCATACCTGGCCACTTGGTACATCCTTTCCTTTCCTATGAGAGCTAAAGCTTTCCCTTTAACCGTCTGAGGTCTGAGGTGATTTTAAGGGCCCTTGAGATGTTTGGACATGCTCTGATATTTGAACTACTTAGAACATATTATTGACCTACCTGTATTTTTCTTGTAATCAGCACAAAATGCTCTACAATTATATGTGACCAAAATGAATTTACATATTTGCATTTTTTAGGAAAAAATATGCATGGTTAGAAAGTTTTGAGAAAAAAAAACTAGCTGAAATAGGGCCATGAAACTCATACTGAATACTAATGCACACTACTAAGAGTAACCAGTCTATTAGGCTAGAATATTTACTTCAGAATGATGTGAAAATCATCCCTACAATATAGTGTTTTAAATTTTAAAAGACATGTTTTGAGGCTGAAAGCAGTATGTTGAGTGAGTGACAATGGTCATTAATATTCAGTGATTAACACTTGAAGAGACAAAGACCACTCCCCTAATGGCCCATTAATGTGACACTGACAGGTGAGTCAGGTAACAATGAATGTGAGAAGTGAGAAAAACAGTTTTTTTTTTAAATGATTTGTATTTTATTTAAAGCACAGTATAATTTAAATATACATAATGAAGGTCAAAGACACAATATTGAACACACTGACCAGACTTTGAGTCAATTCTGAAAACAGATTCTGTTCAACAAGTCAAATCTCTACATAATACCTGATATTTAAGTGTTTGCTGCTGCTTTCCAAGAAAAATTAAAGATTGTTTTACCAGAGAATCTCAGTCTAGTCAAACATCTGATGTTGGTAACAGCGCTCCCAGAGGAAAACAGCTCGAAGAGAGGAGACAGGACTCTGTGGTACAGGTGTCTGATCACTAAAAAACAAAAAACAAAACATCTGTGAGCATGCTAACATCATTATATTTAGGGTATATATTTATATAGAGTGATTTTGTAGTCAAAGACCAACACATGCTTTGTATTATCTTATAAGTTTTACAGTTTTTTTAATTTTATTTTTTATATTTTACAGTATATCCAAGATTTAATTATTATTGTTTAGGACATTAAACTTTAATAGATATATATTTATTAAATAGATTTGTGAACAGAGTATCAATACTAAACATTATACATCCTAAGAAATGTAGAAGTCTGTCAATGGAGTGCCTTTCATATTTAATAATGTAAATTGTAAAATTGTAAATGTGTTCAGGTTAATGCCACAATATGTAAACTAAAGCAAAAAAAATAAAGAAACATGACTTACTCATTATAAATGATCTGCTCGGTGGATCAGCTTGCACGATGCATCTGTTATTCCTTTCACGATATCTTCCTTAATCGAGCCATGCATCAAATTTTCTTTGTCTGAAGTAAAGCAAACCTTATTTCTCATAGCGCTTCTTCCAGAAACGAAACACAGCCAAAGTGAACTTGACATGTTTTCAAGCAGAGCTTGCGCTGCTGTTGTGGGTGTGGGTGTGGGCGTGGGCGTGGGCGTGTACATGTCGCGCGACTCGCACATGAATGGTTGTAATAACAATAGCGTGTGAAGCTCAGGGGCACTGTCGAATTAACTATAATGAGCTCCAACCATAAAAACGAACATGGTGTCGTTTTCATACTGATAACTTTATCACAGAATATTTGTTTTCAACAGCACTAACTTCATTTTAGAGTAGACATATACAGCTTTCTGTAGATATTACTTATGTCTGTGAGTCACGTTTTCACAGAGTTTCAGCTCGTTTTATTGACGTTTCAATCTGAACATCACGGAGACAGAGACAGCAGAGAATGCACCCTTTTTTATTTTCCTTTTTTACCAAAAGCAGAATGTTTTGTTGATATTGTGAGTGTATACAAAAAAGTAGACCCTTTTTTTACAGATTTAAATGCTGTATTACTCTTATATGTGTGATCATATATGACAGAGCAGTTTCAGTTCTTTTCTCTGACATCTGAAAAAAAGCCACGCACTGCCATCGGCGGGAGATCCGACCTCAGATGGTTAAATACCTCCAACTTCCTCTCCCTCGTATTTTCATTCTTTGCATCCCTCCACTGCCCCTTACTTCACTTAAACTGGGTGTCAGGTTCCCCGGCCAGAGGAGAACTGGCCCTCGCTAAGCCAGGTTCCTCCCAAAGTTTTAGTTCTTTGCCACTGTCGCCTTCGGCTTGCTTAGTTGGGGACACCTGGTTTCCAGCTTCCTTAGTTAAGGCTCAAGCCACAAACAACCATCGCTCCTTCAAGCCAATTTTGCAATCCTAGCTATTTAGTCATCCCACCCTCCTTCCAGGGGGCACACAGTAACCAGGCCTGGGCTCCGAGCTCTACCCAGCCCTCGCCTGCTAGGGGTTAATCCAGGGCCTGGACAACATGCTTACTATTGGTTATTTAATGAAGAAGGGTGAACTCGTGAAAGAGTTGTTAAACTTATCAAGACACTGACAGTAGAACGCACTTCAGGCCTAGAGTTAAGGAGCTCTGACAACAGAGAAATTTGAAGAAAAAATTAATGATAGCTCATTTTTACCATTTTTGGCTGACAAAGTATTTATTTGTATTGGAATGACTGGGAAATGACTTTTTTGGCTTCATAGGATAGAAAAAAACTAAATTATCAAAATATAACCAAGATATGTTATTACTTTGGTTCTGTAGAGTAACCTTAGAATATAAAAATATGTGGGTCAAATTGACCTGCTGACAGTAAGAACGTGACTTTGTTTTGGACATTTCAAAACACATCAGCGAGTTGAAACTTTGCATGCATGTTTATGACCCTAAATTAGGAAAAGTCAAACAGTTTCCAGAAAAAAATACCTACGTTAACTGATATTTTCAAAAGCTCAAAATCAAAAAGGGTCAAATTGACCCGGAACAGTACATGAGGGTTAAGAAGCTCCTTTGTCCTTCACTCGTTAGCTGTATTAATGGCATCTGTTTGAACTTGTTTTCAGTCTAAAAGACACCTTTCCACAACCTCAAACAGTCACACTCCAAACTCCATTACGGCCAAGACCAAAGAACTGTCAAAGGACACCAGAAACAAATTGTAGACCTGCACCAGGCTGGGAAGACTGAATCTGCAATAGGTAAGCAGCTTGGTATGAAGAAATCAACTGTAGAAGCAATTATTAATGGATAACATTAAATCGGAAGACATATAAGACCACTGATAATCTCCCTCAATCTGGGGCTCTATGCAAGATCTCACCCCATGGGGTCAAAATGATCACAAGAACTGTGAGCAAAAATCCCAGAACCACACGGAGGACCTAGTGAATGACCTGCAGAGAGCTGAGACCAAAGTAACAAAGGCATCAGTAAAACACTGTGCCGCCAGGGACTCAAATCCTGCAGTGCCAGACGTGTACCCCTTCTTAAGCCAGTACATGTCCAGGCCCGTCAGAAGTTTGCTAGAGAGCATTTGGATGATCCAGAAGAGGATTGGGAGAATGCCATATGGTCAGACGAAACCAAAATAGAACTGTTTGGAAAGTTGAAAGTTGGTGTTTGGAAAAGAAAAGCAAAGGGACCAGGACGACTGATTCATGTAAATGAAAGAATGAATGGGGCCATGTATCATGAGATTTTGAGTGAAAACCTACTTCCATCAGCAAGGGCATTGAAGTTGAAATGTCGCTGGATCTTTCAGCATGACAATGATCCCAAACACACCACCCGGGCAATGAAGGAGTGGGCCAAAATACCAGTAAACGTGTGTGAAAACAGAATAATATACAGAAAACGTTGACCTCTGTCATTGCCAACAAAGGGTATATAACAAAGTATTGAGATAAAATTTTGTTATTGATACTTATTTCCACCATAATTTGCAAATACATTCTTTAAAAATCCTACAAATGTAAGTAGGAGAACTTGAACTTGGCTTACTAAATAGTTTTTTTGCCCCACTGTGTGTGTATATATATATATATATATATATATATAGATAGATAGATAGATAGTGCTGTATCACTATTTATTTGATCACCCTGTGATTTTGCAAGTTCTCTTACTTAGAAATGGTCATGGATCGCGCCTCTGTGGCCCTCTCTGAAGGACAGCAGCGGGAACCATGCCCAGAATATTAGTTTCCACCCGGACCCTATTCGCCCACGTACCTCGGCACTTTCGCGCCGTTTCGCCCCTTTCCGGGCACTATATAAGGACAGACTGTAGCGTTAGTCAAACGCGAAGTATCTTGTTGCCTAGGACCTGATTCCGAGCGTTTTCTCCAAGTTTTCTGAAGGTTTACCCGTGTTTGATTTTTGCTCGTTTACTTGACTACTGATTCTTGCCGCCTGTCCCGATTTCTCTGCCTGTTAAACGACTCTGCTCTTGGATTACCCTGTCTGTACTGTTTCGCCGGTGTATTGACCATTGCCTGTTTGACCACGACAATAAACAACATTGCACATGGATCCAAACGACTCCTGCAGTATTTCACAGAAATCATGGAGGGGTCTACAATTTCAATTTTCTGCATAGGTGCATTTCCACTGTAAGAGACAGAATCTAAAAAGAAAAATCCAGAAATCACTGTGTATGATTTTTTTTTAACAATTTATTTGGGAATTACTGTGTCAAAGAAGTATTTGATCACTAGAGTAAAAAAAAAACTTTTTTGAAAAAAAACTTCTGGAGCCAGAAGTCCAGAACCATGATATGCTTCTTACGGAGCCACTCCTTGGTTTTCCTGGCTGTGTGCTTTGCGTCATTGTCATGTTGGAAGACCCAGCCACGATCCATCTTTGATACTATGACTGAGGGAAAGAGGTTTTTGCCCAACATGTCACAATACATAACCCCGTTCATCCTCTCCTTAATACAGTGCAGTCTTCCTGCCCCTGTGCAGAAAAACATCTCTATAGCATGATGCTTCCAGCCCCATGCTTCACTGTAGGTATGGTATTATTGGGATAATACTCATCATTCTTCGTCCTCCAAACACGGCGAATGGAGTCAAGACCAAAAAGTAATGCTTTTGTCTCATCTGACCACAGGACTTTCTCCCATAACTCCTCTGGATCATCCAGATGGTCCTTGGCAAACTTCAAACGGGCCTGGACATGGGCTTTGTGTTGGTCGACAATTTTGTCTCTTGTGTCTTCTGACAGCTCTTTTGTTTTGTCCATGTTGCTACTTAGACTTTGGGTGATTGTGGGATGCACAGGTGTCTTTATGATAGCTAACGACCTCAAACAGGTGCTACTAATTTGTAGCTGGACTGTAGCTGGATTATTTTAAAGCAAAATAACAGGTTTTTGAGGGTCAGAGGGTCATCTGGCTGATAAGCAACTGATCAAATACATATTTGGCACAGTAATTCCCAAATAAATTTATTTAAAAAATTATATACGATTTCCGGATTTTTCTTTTTAGATTCTGTCTTTCACAGTGGAATTCCATGCTGAATTGCAGACCTCTCTATGATTTTTAAGTAAGAGAACTTGCAAAATCACAGGGTGATCAAATACTTATTGACCTCACTGTGTGTGTGTGTGTGTGTGTGTGTGTGTGTATATATATATATATATATATATATATATAAATAATTAACTGAAATTAGTTTTTTAACAATGTTTCTCAGAAACCACATTTTACTGTATATTATTTATTAGAATTTGTCTCTTCACATTTTTGCAGCTAAGCCCTGATGTAAAATCCTCAATACAATACATGTAACACAATTTGAAAACCACTTGTCAAATAATTGTAGATCCAACTGAACCAATTGTAGCTCTATACAGTCGCATATATTTTATTAATACAGTGTGATAGATTTTAATGCTCTTACACAAATTACAAAAATTAAACCTGTTTTACTACGATAAAACCATGATTAATTTTGGTAAGGGCTGCGATGTACACTTTTTGTTGAAAAAATTAAATAGAATCTAGCATTCTACTGTAAAAAGGTGGACAATTTTATTATTTCTTTTTTTATTAAGTGGATATCCAAATAAAGATTTATAAAAACTTCATTTTATATTACATAATTAAATGTTTAGTCAATATTAAATAAATATTTGATCATCCTGTGGGTGTCACAACAGCAATTATCAGCCATTTGGTGCCCTTTGCAGGCATTTGTAATAATGTAAATTGTTTATTTTGTATTTTAAAAATGTTTGCAACAAATTTAGCAAGAACTGTGTGCGCTCACAAGTAATTAGCACGGCTGGTTCCTCATTTCCTAATCATGCCATCATCAGATGCAAGAGCAAGAGAAACCTCTTATTAATAGTAAAGCCCCCTTTCCTCGATATCTCATTCATAGCATCCCTCCACCACCCAAGACTGGACTGGAGTTCGTACTATCCTTCTTCTGGGTGGGGTTCTTGGGAATCGGGCTGGACATCGATCTGGACAGCAAGCCAAACACGCTTTATTTATATCTATTACAAGTACGTACGAACTTGTGAAACAGTGTTATTCAATTAAACCATAATAAAACCATATACCATATATTGTCTTGTTTTAATTTAACACATTTTAAGTCCTGGACAATTTTATCTTAAGTCAGATGCATTGTTGGTGAAATTATTAGGCTACTGAAAAATAAAACATATTAGCCTATCAAGTCAACAGTCAAAAATGTTTTACATGAATATAAAAAGTATATTAACTAAAACTGATTAACTATCTTCATCTGGGGCCTTTTAAAACTTTTTAACCTTTCTCTGTGCTGGGTTGCGCTGATGCCTTTTCCCTGATATATCCTAGTTATCTGTGTGCTTATGCTGCACTGCATTCATCATGATTCATAAAATAAGTTTAATAATCAGTGGTGTAAAGTACTTGAGTAAATGGACTTCGTTACAGTACTTAAGTATTTTTTTGGCTACTTTGTACTTG
>JAUMHI010000219.1:0-10138 GCA_032359435.1 Enteromius unitaeniatus | reverse complement strand
ATGGAGTCATTTTTACAGTAAGTAATTTGTACTTTTACTCAAGTATGTTTTTCGGGTACTCTTTACACCTCTGTTAATAATTATATTTATCCCATATATATATATATATATATATATATATATATAAATATAAATATAATATGCATGTTCATGTTTAGATTTGTATTTATGCATATGTATATATTATTATTAATATATTACAAAAGTTTATTTTATTTATTTTTTTGTTAGGGTTAGGGATGGTGCCCCCCTGGAAAATGGTGCCCTACTCAGACTGCATACTCTGTGTATGGGGAGTGGTGGTACTGGTGAACCTGGACCAAAAAAAAAAAAACAAAAAAAAAAAACTCTTAAGTCACTGGCCTATATTTGTAGCAATAGCCCAAAATACATTGTATGGGTATGTATAATTTGGAACCATATAAAGGTAATTTTCTCAGCATTTCTATGTTTTTTTTGCACCCTCAGATTCCAGATTTTTAAATATCCAAATATTGTCCTATCCTAACAAACCATACATAAATGGAAAGCTTATTTATTCAGATGATGTATAAATCAAATTGTTTTTAAATGAACAGATCAGAGGGTGAATGAGCACCAAGAGGCTTCAGCGAAGATCAGAACACCTAGATGAGCCCCAGAAACAGATCCCCAGTGAAGAACTCGACAGCCATTGGGACAAGACCACAGGAATCAGATGAGAGGAATCTCTACACAATCTGATTTTGTTGCAGTTGGAATTCAGCTGCTGGTTTTCATCTGGTGAGATGAGAACTGGCCCCCTGACTGTGCCTGGTTTATCTCAAGGTTTTTTTTTTCTCCATTCTGTCAACAATGGAGTTTTGGTTCCTTGCCGCTGTCACCTCTGCTTAGCTGGGGACACTTAATTTCCAGCAATTATTGTCAATTTGATTGCACCACACTATTTAAACTGAACTGACCTCGACAATGATGTCTCAGACTTCAATAAAGAAATGCCTGTGTTTAATTGAGTGCTTAATCATATCATTATACATCACTAATACTCTATCCTTATATTTGATGCTGTTAAGTGCTTTGACACAATCTGTATTGTTAAAAGCTCTATATAAATAAATGTGACTTGACATGACACACATGACGGGTTTTTGTGGTCCCCGGTCACAAATGCTTTATAAACCGAGATAACACAGGTGCCATGCACCAGCATTTTCAAACTGTCTTTTTTCCTTAGTAGTAATAGTTCTAAGGCCCTTTTTACACCTTGTATTAGGATGTGATTTGGCCAATTAGAGCACAAGTAGACATGGGAGACTGTTGGCATCTGGTGTTTTAATCAGTCTATTTTGCCACTTTTGCAACTTTCCTGATTTAACTGAAGGGAGGGTCTATGGGTGGGTGTATGTATTGGTCTTTTCTGATTGTTCAATCTTATATTGCAAAATAAGATTTATGTGATTTACATGGTATATTTATGATATTTATATCATCTATAGGGTCTTTCACACCGCAAGAAACTTGTCATAGTACCTGAACTAATTGGTGAACTACCCACTTTTTGGCATGGTCGCACCACAGGAACTAGGAACATCTTATGCTGATTGGCCAAAACCACACAAAGAACCAAAAACCTGCCATTTTAAATCGCTGCTCTCCCTGCTGTCATCCATGCTAGGTTGCATAGATGCACAGGAAGTTCCCAGAAAGAACCATACTGCCAATCCAAACTATATGCTAATCTTTGACAAAAGTTGTCCTGACAGAACTATGTGGTGCGAAAGACCCTGATTACACACGGGCTAACAAGATCAAGAGCACCCACCCATATGCCTCATCATAATTTACAATTGAAAATTAGGTCAGCACACTTGAGTGGGTGTTTAATTACCTTATAGTAAATATTCTTTCCTTGGGGTGCTTGGCCAGTCTCAAGGATGTAATCATAGTTACGGTGGTCAATGATTAGGATCCCTCCAGGTTTCACCATGCTGGCTATGTTTTGTAAAGCAAGCTTCTGATCACTCTGGTCTCCTGTAAGATATGACAACGTGGTTAAACAATTATGTAAAAAAATAAATAAATGCAAGCAAAAAACAAACAAACATATTTTTGCAGTTGTATTCTTACTTTAGGAAAGTCTTTCCCTTTAGTTGCACTTTTATATTTAACCACTAGAGGTCACATATCTGTCATCTTACTGATATCTCTACATCTCTACTATATACACACCACATGCGCTGGGCTAGATGAGCAACCAAAACTTCAAGCTGTATGCAATCATGCAGAAAAGCAATTTCATTTTGCATTCTTTAGCTGAACATGCAGGTTAATAATGCTGATGTAATTGTGATGATGTTATGTTAATCTTGTGTATATGTGGAAATGGAAAGACTGTAATATTCTTTATATCTAATTTCCAATTTTCCTCTATTTCAGACCACACACACGCACATTAACAACTTAACGCTAATACTTCGTACTTGTGTACATTTATGCAACACCAGTGCTCACCAGTGTGACTTGTTTTTGTGAACCAAATTCATTAAAACTTTCTTGCATATAACTCTCTGAGCCCTTACCCTTTACCAGAGTCACCAGTTCTTAAGGTCCATCAGAACAATCAAGAGGTTCTCCTCTACACTTACCTTTGAAATCTGGTAAATGAGCAAATGAATTGCCAAGACAGATTACTGCATCAAATCCATCTTCAGGTTTTTTAACATCTTCTGGTAACATTAGCCAGTTGGCCTCCTCAATAACTGAAATAAGAGCATGAAGAAACATTTAACTAACTCTTGCATAACAGTAAAGTTCTCACTTAAAACAGGGATCTCCACTTACCCCAGTTATCAAAGGCAGGCTCTTTTCTCCTCTCCCATCTCTCTTTAAGAGCATATTTGAGCATTTTGTCACTGGCATCCACACTAACCACCTTAAATCCCTCTTCTACTAACATGATGGAATCCACCCTTTAAAAAAAAGAAAAAGAATAAAAAGTGTGTATAATGAAATACACTGGAAAAGTAATAAAACATTTTATAATCTAAAATAACATTTATTACAACTTATTTAATATTCTCTAAACTTTCTTGCATATAAAGACAAGCGCCTGCACTTACGGCCAAATCAAAATGTGTTGTGTGTGAATTTTCACATTATAATGTAAGCACCATAAATGACCCCTGTGTTTAATAAAATGAATACATAATATAAAGATTGATTAGCGAAATTAAAGAATAATTTAATGGAATGATTAGTGTCTAACTGGCCTGTTTAACTAAAACAAATATTTACAAACTTTCAATTAAATAATGAGATACAATCATGAAGTCACCAATCAAATTAAATCACCATCAACAGTGCATCTTTGCAAGGCACAGAAGAACACAAATGTGGCATTAAGGAATATTTACAGAATTTTTGATAAGACTCAGAGGTGGCATTAATGCGTCTAATAATAACGTTATGAGACTAATATATTAATTCTAAAGTTTTGATCAATTTATGCTTCTAAAATGTAAGTAAAACTGCCAGTATGTCACTGTCTTTGTCACCTAATTGTTTGTTCAATCAATTTGTTTAAACAGCTAATTAATTTAGTAATGAGTCAAGTGACTCTCTTCATGAATGGATCATTAAATCATTAATGATCCATTCTGAATCAGATCCATAATCTGATTTGTTCAAAAGCAAAGATTAATTCATAAACAAAACAGCTCTGTGTGAAAGACTAGATGAGCTGTGGCTCAACTGTACTTTACGATGACGTCATTGGTGACCTCATGGGAACGTGATAATATTCCCACGAATTAATATCTCGTGTCCATGTTATGTCTTATTAAGTTGTGAGAACGTGATATGTCGTGGCCACGAGATCGGTTTCTTGAGGTAACTACATCCTTATGTCGTGGCCTCGAGATGCTACGATGAGGGAACGACATCCATTTCTCGTGGCCACACCTGCGCTGCCATAGCAATCCGTGATTATCAGAGATGGATTCATTATTGTTTTATTTTGAATTAGGGAAAAATTATATTAATTATTATAGAATTATTTAATATGTTATTTTATTTAATATGTTTTGTTTTATAATATCAATTATTATATAGTACGCAATGTAAACAGCATTCATATTAAATTTATTATTAATAATTGTTACCCAAAGTCGCCTAAATAAAATAAGCATACAAGAAAACATTTTTACCCATCCCTTGTTTGTTTAAGCAATAAACTTGTGGCCACAAGAAAAATATGTCATTTTGTTGGGGGCGCTAAGTGCGGGCTTAACAGTTCAGAGGGGGTGCTAAAAAACATTAAATTCAGAAAAAGTAATGAACGCCTAAACTTTTGCCATCAATTTTATATGTACAGCAGCTTGAAAACTAAATGCTTCAAATATTTCCACACAGGCACGCAATCAGGTGCAATCTCCCTGCTGATTTGCATGGAATCGTTATAATAGCCAGATATAAGCATAAAATATGCAATATTAAGAGGATTTTACATTTTCAATTAAGACAGGCCTGTTCAATTCTATTTTTATTATTTTTTTATTATTTTTAGGCCTGTATTACTAGATTTTATTAATAAAATTTAATTATGAAACATGAAATTATTGCCCTGCATCAAACGCTTTAAAGCATGTTTTAACAAATAGCCGTCAGCTTTGCCTGCTGATGCTATATTTGAAGGCAGCAGTCAGCGGAAAATAAAATAAAATAAAATATTTTTTCTAGATTAACTTAATAAACAAACAAAACGAAATATAATAATTTTGACATTAAACACAAAACTGAACTATTTTCTTTGCATGCAGATTAATGTCCTCATAGACAGCTTCTTATCGTTTTATTTTGATATTGCATCACTCATAGCTTTAACATTTAAAATAGAGTTTTTTGAAGATGTATGTAACTGCAATCATTATCTCTGATTAGCTGTAAAGCCTTGTCTCTTATCAAAAGGCTCAACCGCATACTTGGATGAACACTGCTGGCCGTTCATATGAATGAGAGCGTATTCGCCCTGCTCCTGTGTGAATGATGAGAGATTAACACTATCAAATGTTCACCCCCCCAGCTAGAATCAGATCAGTTAGGCCTGTGGATTTTGACAAACTTAACACTTGTGTTTGAGTGTGGAATATTAAGGTTCTTTTAAATAAACTATAAACTTGAAATTAGTTGAATAGTGACTGAATGAACGACAGTATTGTCACGGGAGCGAGGCGAGGAGATGTGCGGGTTCAAATGCATGCTGTTTATTGATAGATACAGAGCAAAAACATACAGGCTTAAGGTCGTTACCGGCAGACAAGGGTGGAGGAGGCAGAGCATGAGAATGGTCAGAGTCCAGGCGTGGTTCGGTACACAGTAAATACAATCCAAACAGACAAGGAAATACAGGAACACAGAGTGGCAAAACGACAGGGGTTGACAGTGCTAATGGACCGTGGAGACATACAAACACATCTGGGTTTTATACATGAGAAAGTAGGTCAAGGGGTGGAGCAAACAATCAAACACCAAGACACAACCAACGAGTGGGCGGAGACATGAGTTCAATGATGAGATTCCATGAATGAAAACAGACATAAAACACTGAGAGTTCGCTGGGCACTGAAGTGCCATCCCCTGATCTGGGTTGGCACTTCCAGCTGACTGTGACAGATATACAGATCCCCTGATCTGGGTTGGCACTTCCAGCTGACTGTGACAGATATACAGTAGTAACTAGAAAAATCTATGATTTTCATTTTTTTTTTACTTAAATACGCCATCATTTTATTGATAAAAAAAGTGTATGAACCCTGATAACAAAGAGTCAGTTTCTTTGTCTCTCGCAGAGCTGCTGCCTCTTGAGAAAAAAAAACAAGCGTATTATTTTGCGTGTCATACTCTGTATGCCAAAAATTACAAAAGCCAAACCAATGGGGACATTTGTCCTAAAACACTTTGGCAAAACCTGCTGTACAACTTTTAGCTGAGCTATCCGTGTTGACGAGGGAGAGATTTACACCTTCATTAACCCCCCCACAACAGAGTCCGTTACGCAAAACAGACGCACTCTTTATTCATCTCACTTCACAATAATATTAATAATACAAGAGACGCCCGTCTGCCAGAGAGACAAAACTACAGCTTATTTCTATTTTGCAGCTGAAGTTGTATTGACTGTACAATATATTGGTACAATATATTAGTGAAGTGACTTGTGGCCAGGTATGGTTCCCCATACTATGAATTTGTGCTCTGCATTTAACCCATCCAACGTGCACACACACACACACACACAGCAGTGAGAAGCGATCAACCACACACACACAGTGGGAGCAGTGGGCAGGCATTGCTGCAAACAACATAACAAACATTGCAATAGTTTTGAAGAAAAAAAATTTGCCTTTTCATTAAACCAGAGAAAAACTTTGAAAATAACCATAACAACGCAGTCTCCATGCTACAATAATGATAGAAGCAAAGTTTTCCACAGTTTCGACATTTTTATAAGAACAATATGACAATATTTGTGTCCCCTTCAAAAATTGCTCGTGAGAAATTTTGTTTATTATCTTATAAGAGAAGATACTTGGACTTAAAGGGACTTTTGTTGCTTTACTTGCACTAAAATTATTGCATTTTGAGCACTAAATACTGTGATTTATTTGATTTATTTTGAAGATATTTGTTGGCGATTTAATTTATGTATGGTTGGAATTTCTGTTTCTGTATAATTATGTGTTTTTGACTCGAGGAAACTTGATCCACTGAGTCATTGTATCCATATGCAGTCTGCATTGTTTGTCATGCTTTGTAAAGCTTGGCATAGAGTTAAACTCGCTACAGGAAGTTATATACACCGTACCATCTCATTTAATTTATCTGACTTTCCAATCCATCAGGTTCAAGTCAATCACACATTTCATTTTTAATAGAACAATGTAAAAATGTGCACCCTAGTGTATACAGCAAATAAGAATAGCATTCCTTGAATCTACAAAAACCATGCAAGGATGCTTGCTTCAGTGTTGTTCTTTTTTAATACCACCCCATGAATAATTTTCTAGATCCGCCCCTGTTGTGAGGACTGAAGTTGTCATTCAGTAATGTGTCTATAACTGCGCGTGGCGCCGGCAGATCGTCCGATTTTTTTCCTTTTAAAAGTGGAAAGGCTTACATAAGTTCTCCTTCAAGAATAAAACATTACTGAAATCTACATTAAATATTTGTTTTAATAGTGTACATTAACTTTATAAAACGGTTCTCAAGAATCTTTGTGGTCATAGTAGTACCTACTAATCTTTTTGTCAGAATTAATATTTATTATTATAATTTACTTAATTATTTGTGTTATTTGCAGGAAACAGGATATATTTTCCCAAAACGGCTTACAATTCCCCTTCAAGAATAAGACATTATTCGAATCTTTTTTAAATATGTATTTTATTTGTATGTATATGAAGCTGCTGTTTTTTTTTTATTTCATTCGTTTTGTTAATTTATTATTTCGATATAAAAATATATTTGGAATGTGGACCTATGCATTTCTTGCGCGAGACGCCGGCAGATCATCAAGTGGAAACGGCTTACAATGCACACTGAAGAAATTTACATAAAAAAAAAAAAAAACCTGCAGCTTCATAACAAATATTTAGTTTTTTTGTCTTTCTTTTTGTTAATTTATTATTTGGATAGAAAAATATATTTGGAACATCCCAGCTAACATACGACGTAACAAGTTACGTAACATATTTGTCATTTTTGGTAATTTCATGACTTATCAATTGGCAACATAACCACAATGTCATATGCATGTAATTCCATTACCATCCTATTACCAATTCACGACGTAGTTGGTACATCCTCCTTACGTAATAAGATAAACAAGAACGTCCCGGATTCATATTCTTTTCGTAATATATTAGTAATTTCATGACTTACTGGCAACGTAACTACGACGTTGTATGCACGTGAAATAATTACCATCATTTACACGTTTATATGCTCTCTGATTACCAGACATGCAATTTAAAAACTTTCGGACACATGATTGAACGTTCTTTAAAGATGTGTTTATTTTCACCAGTCAGATTAAGGACAGCGCGCACCTCCACAACTGATCACTGCTCATATTAATATTGTCAAGACAGGAAAATATTTTTTTTTCTCGGGGTTGTGAATCTTGTATTTCTTAACGATTTATGAAAGTAAAATAGTGGCGCAGACTGGCATATCATCTCATCTGCCACAATGGACAGCGCGTTTGAGTCTTACAATTTATAATGAATAAATAGGTTGAACAAATGTATAAAACAAAGATATTGAACTCTTGAAATATGCTAAAAACCTTTCCAATATATATATTTATATATATAATAAATAAATAGGTTGAACAAATATTATATATATATATATATATATATATATTTCTATTTATTATTGATATTTATTTATTATTCTATTTATTGTCTGATTGTCACAAGCCGTGCCTCTGTGGCGCTCTCCAAAGGACTGCAGCGGGAACCTTCGCCTGAGTTCTAGTTTCCACCCGGACCCATTTCCAGTCACGTACCTTGGGCGCTTCCTCCCGCGACTCCCGCCATTTTGGCGAGTATTTAAGCGAGCCTCAGACGCTTCTTCCTCGCGAAGTTTCGTTTTGCCCCGCAGACAATCCTGAGCGTTTTTCCCGTTGTTATACTCTGCCTTTTGATCTTGGACTGCCTTACTGGACTTTGATTCTCTCCGCCTGCCCCGACCTATCGCCTGGACTACTACTACTGCTTTTGGATTTGCCCCTTTCTGTTTGTCTGCCTGTTATTGTGGATTGTGTATTTGTTGGTGTGGATTAAAAGCTTGCATATGGATCCCAACGCGCCTGAGGCTTCATTACACTGATATTTCTCCGCTTTTCGTCGATTATACCTAATAAAAGTTCAACAACTGACTCAAATTGGTTAAGTAAATTGATCTAGAGTCTACTTTAAGTACTTTTGTTTATATTTATACCTCTGTTATTATGGTATTTTCCCTTTATTATCTGAAATATATGCTAGCAAAGGTTACGCTAGCATATCTGTTTAATGATGCTGTGTAACGTACGGGACATCTTTAATGCTTTCATTTACTGTAAATCCTGTGGTTTTATTAACAATTTGAGTGTATTTTACTGTTCATGTTTGTGTGTTTCAAAATAAATAAACTGAATTCATTTTGAGTCTGTATTTATCATTCACAGCTGTTGGGACAGCCTTTACTTTAGTTTGGGCATATCATGAGGACATAAATTAGATTAAACTGCATGTCCACTCATTGAAAATGAATAAAATAAAAAGAAAATAGCACCAACTGATCAGCACAAAACTATTGATGCATGACGTTGCCACGACTTCACCCTTACTGGCAACCTAACGAAGTTACGTCATGGCGACGTATAGGCAACTTTCACTTTTCCGGTTGCCACAACGTAACTAGTTACGTCGCTACAACGAAACTTTGGTCACCAGATTACGTTTCATTTACGTAACAGTTATTTTAATTTGGTAATTTTGTTAGCTGGGATGAGCCAATGCATTTCTTGCTGGCAGATCACTTGATTTTCTCTAATAAAAGTGGAAACATCTTACAATATTAAAAAATAAGACATTATTTAAAACTATTCTAAATATTTATTTTATCTGTGTACATTCACCATAAAAACAGCTGTGTATTTGTAAACAAAGGAAACCATCTGATGCCCCTTTTTAAAGGGCGAATCAAATAAATAAGTTTAACATATTATCATATTAATAGGTTCAACGTATTATCTATGAGCCAAAATGATGAAATAAATGTAATATTACATGAGGAAAAAAAAAAACTTTAGTACATGATCCTAGTGCTGCTCGTCTAAAATTATATATATATTATATATATATATATATATATATATATAGATGGTTTTGACATACAGCTCATGAAAACCCCAAATTCCTCTCTCAAAAAATTAGCATATCATGAAAAGGTTCTCTAAACGAGCTATTAACCTAATCATCTGAATCAACTAATTGACTCTAAACACCTGCAATAGATTCCTGAGGCTTTTAGAGAAAGTGTGGCAGAAAACGCTGCACAACGAGAAGAGGTGACTGGACCCTGAGGAAGATTGTGGAGAAGGACCGATTCC